>BJBW01014532.1:0-42152 GCA_004320125.1 Scolopax mira | reverse complement strand
TTCCAGCAGATCCATGCCTAACCTGTATTGGTGCCTGACCTCCTTCCCCAGGTGCAGAACCCTACACTTTTCCCTGTTGAACCTCATAAGGTTCTTCCTCACCCAGCTATCCAGCCTGTCTAGGTCTCGCTGGATGGCAGCACGGCCCTCCGGGGTGTCAGCCACCCCTCCCCTTGCTGAGGATACACTCTGTCATCCAGGTCACTGATGAATATGTTGAACAGGACTGGACCGAGTATTGACCCCTGGGGGACACCCAGGTTACAGTAACACACACTGGTTACAGGCCTCCAGCTTGAACCTGCTCCATTAATCATTACCCTTTGGGTGCTGTCACACAGCCAGTTCTCAGTCCACCTTACTGTCCCCTCATCCAGTCCATACCTCCTTAGTTTGCCAATGAGGATGTTATGGGAGACGGTGTCAAAAACCTTGCTGAAGTCAAGGCAGATGACATCTGCTGCCCTCCCCTCATCCAGCCAACTAGTTATAGCATAATAGATTGACCAATCTGATAGCTATATGACCAATTATGATATACCCTTGGTAAACCCATGTTGCCCACTTCCAATAACTCCCTGCTCTTCAACTTGTTTGGGGATGACATCTAGGATCAGTTTCTCCATTACCTTTCCAGGGATAGATGCGAGACTAACTGGTCTGTAGTTCCCAGGGTCATCCTCCTTGCTATTTTTGAAGACTGGAATGATGTTGGCCTTTCTCCAGTCTTCAGGACTTTCTAAAAGCATAATGGAAGAATCAGAATTATGAAACCCAATATATTAAAATGTTTTTTGTGGCTTCTTTAAGATCAAGTCATCAGTGAGAGCTGATAAGCCCACATTTGACCAGCATTTGCTTTAACTGGTTTCCAAATCCTGCTCATATTGCCAGCCATTTCCCAGTACTCACGGGCACTATATCTCCTCATCCTGGTTGCACATCTGTGTTGCTAAATGAAAGTAATCAGACTCAGCATGAAAATTTAATAAGCTGCATTCTGGCATTGGTCATGTCCTCAATTGGGTATTTGTGTGTTTCTGGATTTGTTTTCTGTCTGCAGAAGTCCTCAGACATTGTCAACCAGAACAACTCCAGCGTTTACAAGCCCTGATATTTATTAACCTCAAATTGCTCCCTCTTGGTGGTATTCTGAAAACATATCTCTGAATTTGCTGGTATTTTTAGGGGGGGTGATCAAAGCCAGGCCCCAGCCTGGGAAGCCATAAAGCTGATGGCAGTCCCCTCGCAGTCTGAAGATGAATATGTTGCAGAAGCAGAAAGATCCTTAGATGAATTGGTGGATTCTAAAGATTCTAGCTTTTTAGCGTGGTAAAGTTTTCAATAATTATGTATTTTGACTTCATGGTGACTCATGAAGCCTGTAGTTGGTTGCACATACATCCCGAGCAGGGTGTTTCTTAGTGTTGAGCCTTGTGGCAGTCCCAATTGCCCTTCCAGGAGAAGCAGAATAAAGACAGAGAAAAGTGGGAGCAAGCTTTCTGTGTGTCCTATTAACCTCTTGCTGCAGGAACAAACTTTGAAGCTTCCCAGCACCCCTATCTGGGCCAAATTTTGGAAATTCTTAAGCTATTGTCTGTCTCCTGAACCTTTCCTGTTGTCTGCTGGGGTTCCAGCTCCCTGCCCGTTTGCTTTGCTGTTTGGCTGGTAACTGCTGGGGGATTGGCTCCTGCACAGGGGTCTAGGGAGGTCTAGCCCCATTCTGCCCCTGCTTTGGTATACGGTGCTGGTATATTTGGTAAATTGACCATAGCAGAGTGGTCTGTCACCGTATGTATGGCAGCCTTACGGCTTAGCTTCTACCTCCTATTTGATGGGGTTGCTTACTGCTGCTTCTAACGTGTCTGGTTGCATCCCTCTCTCCTTTGATTTTTATGCTTCTGAGTGGGAAAAATCTCTTTGTTTTCAGCCCATGTGTGTATTTAAAACTGCAATGGGGTTTCTTCTGGCCCCCATGTAACATCTGTCTCCTTACCCATGGCTGTGGGTTAAGGAGCTGTGCAGAGCAGCCGGGTGCACGCTCGCTGTGCTGGGCAGCAGTGGGGCTGTGAAGCTGCTCTGGATCACTTCCTCTCCGTGGAGCTCTGTTGGAGCACGAGACAGCCTGTCCCCAGCCTGGAGGATGTTCATGGGGCTCTTCAGAGGTAGGAGCACAGGGGTGAAGAGCAACTGGGACGATGGGGAGGCATCAGGGGCAAACAAATTGACTGAAAGGGCTGCTCATGGGAGCATCACCATGGACCAGGTGCAGCTCTGGTAGGGAAAAGGGATTCCATGAATGGAAGTAAAATCTCCATTACTTGCCTTGAATTATTACTTTCACACTGGAGCTTCACTAACTCCAAAAAATCTAGTGTGTTGGGTGGTTTTTCAGTATTATTTTAAGTAATGTCAGGAGCTAACGTTTATCTGGATGAAGAGCTTAAGAAAGCTAATGCCCTCAGTCCTGGGCAGTGATGCACACGTCTAAAAGCAAGTACCCGATTTATAGCCATCTGCATCCAAAATGCTTGAGCACACCAGTTAAAGATGTGGTTGAAGAATTCAAATGAATAAATAGGTACTAAAGCAGCTCTATTTCTCGGTCAGAAGTACATAGACTATTTTTAAAGAGGTGCTAGTGGCAGAAGGGTGTTTTAGGCATTGACATTAGTGTTCTAAAGACCCAGTTCTTGTTTAGCTTCTCGGCAAACCAGACATTAGGATGCTGATGTTGTTCCTGAACAAGAAGTCCAGGCACTATTGATTGCTTCCATATATTGCCTGAGATCAGACCCACTGAAATGCTTGAGGTGTAGGAGCTGCCCTCTAACAATTCTACAGAAATACACCCGTGCCCACTGCCAGCTCTCCCTCCCCAGAGCTGTAACCCAGGTTTGATGCAGTTGATGTACAGTTGTGCACTCTATATTTCAGCAGCAAGCCTTTTTACATAAGCAAATGCATTTTGGCAGAGTTTCTCATGTTCTATTGAAAAATCTGGATGTGTGTTGGAACAATATTTTTGAGCTGTTTCTTCTGTGCAAATAGAGCCTTATTGGTACTTATATTCTGCTTAATTATGCTTCACATTTTGGAGCAATCTGCTCAACTTAAACACCAGTTCTGTGAAATGGAGAGAAGTAATCTTTTGGGTGATACTGTCTCATTTGGATGCGATCTGTAGCATGTATATTTTAGAGTGGTGTTTCACTCCTCCATTCTGCCTGGACCAAAACAATTTGTACTTTTTTCTGGTCTTTGCACCAGTGAATTGCTATAACGTGGTGGTGACCTGTCCTGCCTGCTATTAGAGGAGGAAACTTGCTCCCAAATTCCTTCCCGCTGGTGATGCTGGCATTGCCTTAGAGCTATATGGCAAATCCTATTTTACACACTACTGTTTCCAAAGAGGATGAAGTGCATGTTAATCAAGAAAACAAAATCTTCTCTCTTCTGTTTTTAATGAACGCGAGCAAACCCACACATGTTATCAGCTTGGGAAAATAAATGTCTGTTTAAAAAAAAAAAAAACAACTTTATTTTAGAAACAAACTGATTTTAAGAAATTGAAACTTAAAGCCAAATAAGAAATATACATGTTTCAGGTGAAAAGTCCCTGTCCAGAATAAAGAAATCTCAAGTGAGGCTGCAGCTTTGTGATCCCTTGAAACCATGACCTTAAAGACTGTGTATGTGATTGAGAGTGCCTGTTATAAGGGCTTTATGTAGTTTAGGCTGTGTTTGGCCTTGCACAGTTCTCTGTTCCTCTTCCTAATGTCTGCTCAGTTCTTCTGTCAGTTCTGCAGCCAGTGCCAAGTGTCTGTAATCTTTCCTGTTTAGAAAGGGTGCCTCTGAGGGCGAAAACAGCTTAGTCTTTAGATAGTAGTTAAAACCTGCCTGAATGGATAAATACAAAATTCTCTTTTTCCCATAATAACCCAAGGATAACATGTCCTTGAATCAGGCACTGAACTAATTACTATTTCTGATTGCTTGATTTTCCCACATTATATATTCATTGATTATTGTTCTTCCAAAAGCCTTTTTCTAACTCAAAGATAGAGCAAACCAATGTTCATGGAAATCGGTTCAGTAATAAATCAGGCTCTTGAAGTGTCTGGTTTGCTTTTCAATGAGGAAAAAAAACACATTGGCAGCAATAATTCTTCTCAGAGAGAGTAAGTCTGTTCGTAATGCATTGTCTTGGCCCATCAGGGGTTTTTGATGAATAACCTATTCCTAAAAAAAGAAAGAAAATTAAGTTCAGCCGCTTCATTTATAATTCAGAAGTCTCCTACAACAGTTTAATTTATTAAGTGCCCTCTGAAGAGTTTCTGATATTTCTTCAGAAAAAGCATCACAATTTGATGGCTTGATGTATTCTCATGGTTTTCCTTTGGAATCTAAATCTTGCCTTGGTGCTGGCTCACCCTGCGTTTCCCAGGCTGGGGGAACCTCTTTAAGGCCAGTAGCTCAGTGCTGCTGTTTTGTGGAAAATGCTGCCTCCTTATCTTTAATTTGCCTTCTCTGCACCTTACTAAAACATGTGGGAGATTTCCAGAGTTTAATTTTCCCCCCTCAACCCCAAGCAGTAATTACTGATCTAAACTTTAGTTCTGGTAAAAGTATAGTACTATGTTTAAGCAATTAGATTAATGCTGTGAGTAGCTGTGGTAGGAATTTTTTGCCACAGCCTTGACATGCAGGAAAAGCTCCTCTGCTTCACTCTTGAACACTGTTTCTTGACAGCTAAACTGGAAGGAATGCTCTTTATGCTTTGTTTCCTGCTGAGATGACAAGCCTTTGCTGTAGGAACTGTCCCTGCTATGTATTTGTGCAATGGTGGGTCTCTGCCTTTGGGATCACTGATAGAACTGACAAAGACCGGGATCAATCCAAGCTCTGGAAGGGGAATTATCCTCTGTGAGCTCACCTGGCTGCTAAATAAGTCTCAGTTCCCTGAGATGATCCTCAGTGCTATCCAGATTACATTTTATTACAGCAGATAAACTTGTTATATTATACTTGAGCCTAGGTACTTTCTTAATATGCACAAAATTTACTGAAGAGCTATGCATTCATTTCTTGGGTGCAAAGGCATAAGGTCTGGATTGGGAAATTTTGCTCAGATTACTGGAGACCAGGACAGGGCTCTTGGGAGTATCACTCTGTGTTCCTCTTGTTCTTATTCTCTTCCCTGGGCTAGATGAACTTTTTGGTCTGACATGAGACAGCCATTCTCATGTGTCACTTTTTCCAAGAAGAAAATCCTACAAAGTGTGAATAGGTTGACAGACGTGAGGAGCATGGATTAGGTGAGAATAACGCTGAAAGGCTGTTATCAGGGCACGCTGGGCTAGACTGGGAAGTGCCAGGAACTGCAGCTTTTTTGAATACTGATTTATTTTTTTCAGTCTGCAGACAGGATGGTGCTCAGGTTTAATTCTGCTGCTAGTTTGCACAGCAAAAGATTTTTGCTGGCTGGAGTTTAGCACCTGCCCCATATCTAAAGAGAGCCTGACTTTGCAGCACAGAAACAATTCTGTACCATGAGCTCTCTTACAGAGCCTGAGCAGGCAAAAGCCCCCGAGAAGGAGCAAGCCTGGTCACAGAATTAACATGCCTCTGTCATGAAAGCTCATCTCCCTTTTGGAAATCACCCTGGGTTGCTCAGCTTGTCCTGAGTTGTCTTCTATTTCATAGAACAAGTTGGTGGTGTTGCCATTGGAAAGAGGATTAGCGAGCAATGTTATGTGTTGTCTCCTAGATGTTCCCTGGGCTTCACTGTGCTATTGTTAGGCAGATGTTGGTAAAGTAGACTAAATGCTTTCTGCTCTCTGCTAATTGGGTTTTCCCCTGTGGTACCAGCCCTGAGTTGAGCTCTTTTCTGTGATTACACTTCCCCATGGCTAATTCATGGCTTTTGTTATAAAGGCTTGTGATGGTGTCATGGAGGACGGCGTGACAGCTTATCTGCTTGCCTGCTTGGGAAGCCATGTTTTCTGAATAAGGCAGTAGATGTGTTCAGACAGCAGCAGCCATATTAAACCTGATTTGTTATACTAGTGCTGGAGTATGAAGGAAGCTCAGCACCATGTACTGCCAGTAGCTCTGGGAATGAGGCAAAATAATGTGATGCACCTCCTTCAAGTGATTCACTGGTTTTTGTTTGTTTAATCGTAGAATGGCTTAGGTTGGAAAGGACCTTGAAAATCATCTAGTTTGAAACCCCTGCCCTGGGCAGGGACACCTCCCACCACACCAGGTTGCTCAAAGCCCCATCCAACCTGGTCTTGAACCACTCCAGGGACAGGGCAACCACAGCTTCTCTGGGCAACCTGTGCCCATGTCTCACCACCCTCAGAGTGAAAAATTTCTTCCCCAGATCTCATCTAAATCTTCCCTCTTCCAGCTTCTATTACCCTTTGTCCTCTCACTACACACACTTGTAAAAAAGGCCCTCTCCAGCTTTCTTGTAGGCCCTCTTCAGGTACTGGCAGAACATGCTAAGGTCTCCCTGAAGCCTTCTCTTTTCCAGGCTGAACTCTCAGCCTGTCTTTGTAGTCAAATGCACATGTATCAGCTCTCCCTGATGATCATCTTTTGGCCTTGTCACTTTCTTATTCTGGGCTGAGTTTCTTAGATTGCTCTTTGAAGTACTTGGAGTGGTTTAGAAGCAAATCCTGTACTTTAAGCAGTGCCTAAATATCAACTTTGAAAAAAATCAAGTCTTGGGAGAGTCTTTGCTGTAGCTGGAGTGGAGCTTTCTCTTGTACAACAGCACAAATCCAAAGGACAAAGTCAGCCCCGTTTGTAACAAGGGAGATGCAATAACTGAGCACTAATGAAGCTGAGGGGACTCGCGTGAAGCGCTGGGAAAGCGTATCTGGATGTATAAGTGTTACTATTCCCATTTTACTGATGGAGTTTTACAAATTACCTTTACTCCTTCCTGTTCTGCTGGAGAGCTGCTGAGGCATAATTCACTTCCATAGCAGGGCTGGAAATAGATTTGTAAGTGGTTGAACGCTGTGAAACGGTGCTGCCTGGTTGTGATGCATCATCGTGAGCAAACAACGCTGCTGCTGCTATGGAAGATCATGACGAGGAGGCTGAAGGAAGCTATCAGGGCTTTCAAGCAAGATAGCTTTTAGGTTGTGTTGCAGTTCATGTTAGACATTCCTCTTCTTGAATGTCTGGGCTCTGCAGTCCAAATCCTGCTAGGGATGGAAGAGCTGATTTGCATAAAGCGTTTTGTGTTTCCAGCAAAATTCTGCAAGTTCTGCAAAACTCGTCTTTCAGGGGAATGGTGTGTTCTGATGTTTGTTTCCTTGATTCCCCTAAAGGGCAGTGAGTTCTTATGAATTCTGCTGTGACGTCATTGGGTTTGGGGGTTGGGGTTTTTGGGGGGATTAGGGAAAAAGCTTCATCATTTTTACCCTTGCAATCCTACAGTTTAACTGTAGCCATGACTTACTAAGTGCCACTTAATGACTGAAAGAGATTAATTGTGGGTGTTTGTGGATTAATTCTTCACACAGGCTTTCTCAGGGCTTTTATGGAAATAAAATTGGGTTTCAGATAAAGCAGAGGATCTCATCTTCCACAAAGTTCATTACTGATGGTTGTGAAAAAATCGTAGAAACTGAAGCTTGGATTGCTGTCAGGGCAGCTCAAGAATTTCTTGAAATCAGCAGAAAACATTGCAAAACCCATAAGCAGTGTTGGTGGCAGTTGAGACACAGATCCCAAGAGACTGCATGTTACATACCCGTCTAGTGAATTAAGATTGTATGTACTTGGGGGAGATACCCTTTAATACCCCCAGCAAACACACAAAATAGGATTACTCTCTGAAGGTGACTCTGTGTCAGCCTGAGCTGTCTTCTCTGCAGAGGTGTTTGAAGTTGAATTGAAGAAATGATGCTGAATGTGTTCACAATTTCATATTAACAGAGTAAAACAGAAAGCGCTGCCAAGTTCCACGGCCTGTAAAATGTATGTATTGCAGGAAATACATTTGCTTAACAAACCGTACAGAAGTTATCCAACTGTATAAAATGTTAGTATGCAAATATTTTTCATTTTTTATTTCTTTTCAGTTGGGAATTGGTGTGTTACCAAATGGCATTTCAGTATCTTGTTTCAATGCTAAGTGATGTATTACATTTCTTACAAAGCATGAAAACAATCAAGAGCACACTTCTCACTTTCTGGTGTGGGTACTGTAACATGAAGCTTTAGTTGTGGCACAAATTGTCTTATGACAGCATAAAGAAATGTGACTTTTTAAATAGTAAGGAGTAACGCTGAGAAATGGAATGTGGTCGTACTGTGCTACTCATGAGATCACTCAAAAGTGAGTAAAAATGAAGTGTACAAAAAACCCAAAAGGCCGCTCATCCTGCAGGGCTGTTTGTACAAATCAGGAGGGATGGGGCAGAGGGGCCTGGTTTAAGCAGGGGCTGTGTCCAGCCTGATGTTACCAGCCAGTGGTACCTTCAGCAGACAGGAAGGCAGAGCTGCTCCGAGAAAGGAGAGGTTTCTCTTGGTGAGGTGCAGGAGCAGCATTGCCTGGGTGCAGGTGGCAAGATGCTGCAGCAAGCATGCAGCTTGCCCTCCACGGCTCCTCAAAAGGTATCAAGGTCTTGATTTTTTAATCCTCTCTCTCTCCCCCCTCCTGCCCCGATCTTCTTAGAGAAGCAGCAATCACATAATTTGAGGAAGTTTTTCAGCTGACCTAACTTGGAGCCTTCCAAGTCTTTGCCAAGGGCAAAGAATCTCCTGTTGTATTTACTTGCCACTTCATAACACATGTGACACAACTGCAAGACAGTAGTTTTTCCACTGGCTCTATTATCTTTATGAAACAAATATATTTCTCCCTCAGGGCAGGGAGGTTGTGTTGGGGCTCCCGTCACTGAGAAAATGACAGAACTGGCTGAAAACAGTCCTGGAGCTTAGGACCCATCTTTTCAGTATGTTCAGCAGTGAGGGATTTGTGCAAAAAGCCATTTTATATATATTCTATTGAGTTCCTTTAAATTCACTCTATTAAACCAACAGTCTGGTTTAGAGTCTAAAAAATCTGCCTTCTGATTTTGAAAGCCTTCCTGATAAACAAGAGACCTGGGTAGATGTACCCCTAGCCAGCTCAGTGTCCCATCACAACCTCCAGCACTCTTCAGTTTACTAAAAGTAAGACAAAAACGAAAATGTCTTCTTTTTACCTTGTGCCAGAACTCTGCTCTACAACAGGATTGGGTTTTGTGTAGAAATAAATACTATCTGGCATGTTTATTTTCTTAGATAATAGGAACAAAGTCAAACACTAACTTTGGGGTGTGTAATGGCTTCCCAACCAGCACAATTGAAAAAATGTAAACTTCCATGTTGTTCAGATAGTTTCTGAACTTTCAACAGATTGGGCATGGGCACAAATAAAAAATGCTGCCACGCAGGTGTCGCAGGGGAAATCTAACCCTTCTACTAGCATGCCACTGCTGGAACAGGAAAATTCAGTCTGTCTTTCCTCCATTTTTCTACCATTGCTTTCCACATCTTATTTTGGTACCTGCAAGGTTTGTGTTTGGTAATTCCTTCAACTTTCTTTAGGCTATGAAGTAAAGAAAAGACTTTAAGTCAAATGACATTAAAAAAATTGCAACTGGATTTATATGGTTTAAGTAGTCTTCCGTTGGCTTTGCTTTTACAGTTCTATTGCAGCTCACCCCGGGCAGGCACAGGTGGACAGTCCCATTCCATGTGGACATTCCCATTCCATGTGCACAGCCCTGGGGGACTGGTTATGGCATTACCTGCTGTTTGTAAACAAACACTAACATGTTAGAGATAATCCTCAGAAACGATGAACCGAGTTTCTGACGATTTCTTTTCCTTTTCATTAATCCATTGTTCAGAAACGGTTCTGTTTTCCTGCCTGGAGAGTAATCCATAACCTGAGGGGCTTAATAAATAATAATCATGAGTCCCATGGAAGAGAAGACAAATAACCAAGTCCTAGGTAACTGCTCCCACATGCTTTAGGAAGAGGTTTTATAAGTAACAACATCGTATTTTCTCCTATTTATACTGTTCAATATGCTAAGTAGACATAAGCATATGAATTTGAGATGATGATTAAGAAGTTTTTTGTTGAAAATGCTGTTTTTGAAAAAAGAGCAATTCAGTGCTAAGTACGAAATACAGACTGTGAACCAAAACCTCTTCATTACAATTTTAATAATCTGGAAGGGAATAACTTTGCAGTTGAAGCCTTGAAAGCTGACTCTCTGAAGTTTTTCATACAGTGAAGAAAAACATACTATCACAAGAAGCATTTTTTAATTTCTCTTTAAGGGCTTTTTTCCTATCTCCGTAAAGAGGAAAAGAAAACACTGTTTCTATCCAGAAAGTATTATCTACAGGCTAAAGTTTAATAACCTACAAGGATACCCAATACAGAAAAATAGATCATCTTTCTGGTTTTTTGCAGCACATCTATTGTCTTCCTGCTATCTGTTAATCATCTCGGGTGCATCTTTATCTTTTCAAGCCCAATATTTGCAGTGGGACCTCTCCATGTTCTCCAGCTGGTTTTATTCATTGATTTCACCCTTACTAAATCAGGACAGTATTATTATGCTTTCTCTAATGACTGCATTTCATGTCTTTGTTCTCGTCGATGGAAGTTAGTTTGCAGCTAGTGTTAACAAGCAAATTAGAACTATCCTTATTAGACTTGAAGCAGGAGATAATTTTTTTTCCCAGTCCTCAGGTTGCCCCACAAAGTGGGATTTCCCTGGTGGTGGGTGATTTCATGGCTAATGGTCCAATGCCTTTTGCTTTGGTGGAGACTCAGGGCCTCTTTAAGCAACCTGCTCATTATCTTTACTTATTGCAAACCTGTCTTGGTGGATCAAGAAAGTTAAAAAGTTATGTGGTGATATTGCATGTGGTGGATTGGATTTTATCAAATTTTACTGATTGTTTTTATATATTTTCAGTAGAGCTCCTAGTACATACTGCTGTCTCCAATATGTGTTGTAGTCCTAAGTATACGATTGAAATCCAGCGTTGTTTGTAGGCTCTTTGCTCTCGAGGCCAACTTCTCTTGGAAATATTCCACAAGTTTCAGTTCAAACAAGAAAGTGTGGAGGTTTCTGTAGTCATTAATCTGTGAATGATATCCTTAGTCAGTCATTCAGCATTCAATTCTGTTATTAACCCTTTCATGTGCTTGTCCTCAGTATCACTGTCTCCTTTGCACTGGAGCAGCTGTGGTCGCTTTCTGGTGTTGGTCTTGTTTTTTTCTTTGATTGTTCCTTCCTCAGATGGAGGAAATCTGAGCCAGAGTTAGTGAGGCCAAGCATCACGACTCAGCAGTACTGTCTGACCAGGCATTTTCTCATCGTATAGGCAATGCTGATAGGAAGCTGTGTTCTAATACTTCTGCAAGTTTTGGCTGCAGCCAGATGCTTCAGTACTCTGATGGAGAGTAAATTCTCTCCATTCCTCCACTGCAGGTAGTAATATTCCTACCCAAACTCTGTGCCTTTTGCAGGTTATTGTAGATAGTATTGTGTACCCAGTTCTCCAGTAAAAAATCTGATGCTGTGAGAAAACATTTATTTATTTATTTTGCTTTTAACCTAATTTGCTAATGAAATTTTCTCCCAGGGCACGTGAGATAATAAAAAATAACCATATTGCAAGTGACACGGACTGCAAAGAGCAACAGTTAGAGGATCCAAGCCACCTGAGACTTCTTCACTCTTTCTAATGGCTGTTTTATTTTTGCAGGCTGTCAAAGAGCTAAGCTGTGGAGAGGAAGCAGAAGGCTGCCAGCCTCTCCTGTTGCCTCTTATTAAACTTCCAAAATTGCATGCAAAGTCCTCCTTACCCCTTCTCAAAGTTGCCAGGGTGACTGCTGCATTGCTACGCATGGATGCTTGCATGGGTGCATGACTCTGTGCATGCTTCCCTTCACATGCTGCCCTGAGTTTCATGGTCATGCAGGGGACAGCGAGCTCCAACTTCCGTTCCTGCCCCTTGGGGTGAGGAAAGAGGTAATTCAGAAAAAAAAAAAAACCACGTAAAATACACCTGGAAACAATCCTACCGTCCCTGGGAAAGGGGATCCTATGGCACGTTGCAAAACACAACCAATGTCACTTTAAAATTAACAAAAGACAAAGCTGTGTATGGTGGTCACTTTGTTTTTGTTAATTTTTTTTCTTACTTTTTCCTAGACCCTGCCCGATGGTTTTACGTGTATCAGAGAGGTAAAATTTACACCAGTTTGACTCGATCGGTCATATAACTTTTGCAGCGAGTTCTCTTCAGCCAGGAAACTGGTTCCCTCTGGCTGAGTTTGTTCTAATTTTCCACGCTGGCAGCAAAGAAAATTAAAAGTGTTTGAAAATTGCCCAGTTCTTGGGTAAGGCTGGAGTTTGGGGAGCAGCAGAGACCCCTCTGATGAAGGCAGTCCCAGCTTTTACTCAACCTCCAAGTCCTTCTGTGTGCAGTGCTCTGTCAAGCACGTGTTGTGCTAAGTCAAGTGCTTAGCCATTCAGGTACTCTCCACGTGAAGTATCGAGGTGGTCTTAGTGGGAATTTTTCAAAAATCATCAGAGGGAAGTTGTTTTCTTACCTTGCTAGTGAGTCTGGAGTGGTTTTCTTGCAAATTCACCTTTAAACAGCTGCTTGGAGGAAAGCCCTTATCCCAAAAGCACATTTCCTGCAGCATCCCCATGAAAAAGCAGCAAAGCACCCAGTAAATTTTCAGTGATTTTTCCACCTGTTTTGACAAGTTGCTTCCCTTATAAATGTCACTACAAATGGGTGGGAATGCACAAGAAAAATTGAAAAGTAAGTGCTCTCCCAGGTAAGATCCAGTGCACTGGAAGGAAGGGCACCCTGCTGTCTCCTACCCTGGCAATGGCCACAGCAAAGCTATTTCTATTGATGAGTAGAGTTAATACAGTGTCTGCAGTAACATTTACAGTCAAATTTGACATTGACATTGTTTGAATTATTGTACCTGGTCTTAGTGTGTGCCAGAAAGACAATTTGGAGGTACCCATGGCCTATGACTATTCCTGCATCTCCTTTTTCAGAGTATAACCTTGTTCTGGCTTCCCAGTGTACTCCTGTGAAATTAATTAAAGGAGTACAGAGGCAGACAAAAGGATTTACAGATGACATTTTGCATAGAGCATTGCAAGGATTAGCCAAGAAATCTTCAAAGTTCTATTTTTTTTTTAATTGAATCTCAGAATTTTATGGAGTGTGGGTTTTCATGTTACTTTTCTCTACAGCTGGTGGTGTTGCAGGTTCACACGGGCAGAACAACCTTGCTCAGCTTGGCTGTGTCATGAATTTGATGTTGCTAATTTAGTGGTGAAAATGGACCTGAAGGAGGCAAAAGATCATTTCAGGAAAAGGGAGCAGATGAAGGAACATTGGTTACTTATTGGCTGGAGAGTCCCTCTCATTTGGAAATTGGTCTCTCCAACCAGGCAATAATACTATTATTAATAATAATTTATTAATAAAGGACTCTTGACGTTTAATTAAACTTATTTAATATTTGATACTTCAGCAGGTATCTTAGTGCCATTTTTTTATTGATCTTTGCCATGAGCAGGCTTTACTTAACCCTTTTCTTTGGATTCATAGATGTGCAGATACATGTTTTTAAGTCCTGTCTGAGCTGTCAATTTGGCAACAAGCCCGCAGTGGTGGTGTTGCCTGCCATGCTGGCCTTGTTCATTTGTAAGTACTTGCCAGGTCTGTGTCAGTAATACAGCATCTCGCCTGACTCCCATTCCTGGAACTTCCTGCATAAATGAGCATTTATGGACTCAGGCCTTTAGTTATTTCTCTTCATGAAATTTTCAAATATTTGCAATTGGTTTCTCATAGGCAGGGTCTATTTCCTGCGGGATCTGGCCAAGCAAGTGTTCTGTCTGGAGATTAATTTCAAAGATGTCAGGGATAAACTAGAGTTAATTTTTTCTTCAGGTTCTTTCTCCTAAAATACAGCTAATGTTGTTTGTTTTTTTTTTAATAAAAACTAAGATGCAGTCTAATAATTCTTGCACGTAATTTAATCCCCTTCTGCTGTATTTGTGAAATTACCCATTTCATCTAATACTTGTCAGTTTTACAATTAACACTGGGCACATTAGCTGTATTTTACGTCTTCATTTTTTTTCTTTAACAAAAAGTGAATTTATTATAAGCAACATGTTTTCAAATTTCTCCCATTAGCTGCGGAGCCTGGTATGACGCGGTTTCACCTTGCGGCCTTTGGAAGCGGGGGACAGGGCCATTTGCATTTTTATTAAATCATCATTTACACCCTCCCTTTAAATTCTGGTTTAGGCCTTGGGTTGTCCTTGGCCAGCTCTAAGGATGCAGTGAGCCATTGCTCTCGCTTGTTTGCCAGGTTGAGGGCTGGAAATACTGCAGTATTTTAGGTGGCC
The DNA here is from genome assembly GCA_004320125.1 of Scolopax mira. Classification (NCBI taxonomy): domain Eukaryota; kingdom Metazoa; phylum Chordata; class Aves; order Charadriiformes; family Scolopacidae; genus Scolopax; species Scolopax mira. The sequence continues at coordinate 27,660 of BJBW01014532.1, read as the reverse complement.
GCTGTGGGAAAGATGCGTGATGTTTCTTGTGTTTCACAAATGAGTTTGGCCCAGCAAAACCAACCCTCTGCTTTTGTTGCTTGTGTGGAGGCGAGAGGAAGGATGGGCCAATTAATAAATTTGGGGCCCATGGCTGTTCAAAAGCAGAGCTGAGAGAGCAGCTGGTAAATAACCCAGGATTGTTTCCTGTTTTATTGGACACGAATACAGCTTTGGCATTGTCTGTGACCAATTGAATCTGTTCTGCTTATGAGTAAAGGATTGTCAGAGCTGAAAAATATTGATTTGGCGTTTTTTGCATGGAAAATAGGTCACTAAAGGGAACAGTAGAAAGATGTGTTGTCAGCAGAGGATTTTAGGACTCAACTTCTATGCTGTGACAGGGGCACGTCATCCGCCCCCGCTGATAGTGGTGGCAAGTTACTGACTGGGTCTCAAACTGGTGTTGCACGTGTAGGAACTGGTTTTCGGCAGTGCCTCAGGTTGTGTAGCTGGCTTGGATGCACATTACATTACCTATGTGTTTTTAAGACAAATGGACAATGTATTTTGCATAACCTGGCAGGTAAATGTGCCTGTATCCAATGGAATGGAAAGATCTGGAAAAGTGAAATAATGGAACAGGTCGTTTTCCTTCAAAATCAATAGATTTCTTGTCTTTACCATGGGTAAAGGAAAGACTGTGTCCCTCTGCTTGGAGTCAGCTATGGTTGGGAATCTGTTTTCCTCGATGATGAAACAATTTTGTCCATAGGCATGTAGATGTACAAGGCAGCTTTTACATGAGCAGGCTTAAATTCCTCCTTTATCACTTGGAGAAATCAGCAGAGTTCACAGCAGTGACACACAGGGCCGTTTGCAGGCAGGGAAAGTACAGACGTCTTCAAATTGTAAAGATAACAAAAGTTAAAATTAGAACAAATATGAAAGGATGTATAAACTAAGCCCCGTTAAGTAATTTCTAAAGTGTATTCAGTTAAAATATTGATCTACTCTAATGAAAATTGGTTCTCTGTTCTTGAGCAAGCAGCAGAGAAATGAAATACAATATCTTTCATTAGTAACAATCCATAAAATATGCATGTGCATGCAAGTATGCCAGGGTTATTTTTCTTTGTAAAGTGAAGCCACTGTTTATTTTGTTTGATATACAAAATGTGCCTATCCTATGGGCTAAGCAAATACCAATGATATTTTCCACAAAAATGCAAAATTAACTAATCATTGTAATCCGGACCTACTTTGGAGTAAGCTACCACAGGCACTTCTACCAGACCCAGACTTCGTACCCTGCTATTAAAGCAGCCATTAAAAAATATGGCATTAAAAAGAGGCAAACTCTAAATCAGAAACTGCTACTTCCTATTCTTCCTGTTTTAGACTCCTTGCAAGAAAAACAGTTTAAAAACTGCTCAAGCGTGTTCTGCACCAGCTAAACAGTGCAGGTGAACTTGAGAACACAACTGCCTGCAGGTGTCTGAGGTGAAAGGGATTCATCCAGGGATGATTTCACCAAGAAATTAAAAATCCTTTCTTTGAGATCCATAATAATAATTTTGGACCTATTTGCTAAGGTTCAGGTTCTCCCTAACGGGGTGTACCCAGACTCTGAGGTGGGTGTCTCCTCCAAGCAGGAGGTTCCAGCTCAGAAGGGATGCTGTGAGCAACAGCTGTATCTCATCCCTGCTGTGGCTTGTCACATGTGTCACCTCAGCCGGAGGGGTGACCACTGCATCCCTGGCAGTGTCTGCAGTCAGTCCAGTCCCTCCGTCTGTTCGTGCGCTGGCAAATTGAAGAAGAAAATTAACTTTAAACCAGTGTCATGCCTGTTTCCCACACTCAAAAACCTCTGGGGGTGTTCAGCAAGCTGTAAACAAGGCAACACTGAGGAAGAACATGACATTAGATAAAATATCTTAACACCGTGCTTTGCTAATAAAGCTTTAAATTTGCATATGTGTATCTGTGTACACAGGCTTTTGCTGGCACTTGCCTCCATGAAGTGAGCTTCAGTTTAATAAAATTGCAGTGTTTATAAATGCACGGGCTCATATTTCATACAGTGACGTCCCTGAAGAGCTGGAGGGACTGAGCTGGTGTGATAATGAAAATGTAAATAAGAGGAAATACAATATACATGATAAAAGGCAAGGGCAGATGAGGAACTAAGTCTTTTTTTGCCACTTAGGTTACTGTCGTTAATTGATAGGGTGTCAAGAGAATAGAAGAAAAAGGTTTAAAAGAGCTGACTTAAGAGAAAACACTGAACTGTAACAAATAATGAGCAAAGAAATCTTTGCAGGGGTGGGGACTATTGAGTTGGAAACAATTGATTTGGGCAGAAGAGCAGTTTGTCCTTAGGCCTCCAGCTACAGGTCCTCCCTGCACGGAGCTCTGTGCTCTCCCCACTGTGGCCTTTCCCCGAGGAGGGATGAGCAGAGACATTGCTAAAGGGAAATCTTTCAATATGGGATGAGAACTGAAAAAAGTTTAAATGCAAATATCTGGTGAACACAAGGGAGGGAATGTTTGACCTGTGAGGCCTATTAATGTGAAGTAGTTACTCCTAAAACTAAGTTTTCTTTTTTAAAACGGATATTATCATGAAACACCATGGAAAGTAATTGGCAAGTGACAGACAAAAAGAACTATCAAATCTTTCCTGTATTTATTTTCTGCAGCGAGGCTCCAAGAAAAGCCCAGGACTGCTCTGTTGTGTTGGGGTACGTTCCACTGAAGGAACAATTTCCATCATTTTTACAGTGTGTTTACCGGACAGTTTTTTGTCTGGTGTCATTTTTAGTGTCACCTTGGCCAGATCTAAAGCTTCACAAGTTTTTTTGCTAAGTTCCAAACCTTTCCTTTGGCAAAGGGAGAGGAAGCAGATGAAAGGATTAACCTGTAGGGAACCATCAGATGTACTTCAGAGGCTCAGATTAATGCTGGTTCTGTGGAATAGACTAAGGAAGGAAAAAATAGTGTTCCTTTGAAAGGGATGAATTTTTCATAATTGCCTTTCTACAGCTTGTTATAAAGAAAAGAGCCACATTTCTCAGCATGGGAAATGGAATCAAATCTGCAACGATAATCTGGCTTATTTTTAACATAGAAATACCTGCCCTGTGGGACCCAAGGCTCATAAACTGATTGTTGGAAAAACCTATTCTTGCAGGACAAGCTGAAGAAGATGAATTGCATTCGTTTGAAATAATGACTCACTGAATGAGGCTAGTATTGTCCAAAGACATCTATCGTTATTAAATTACAATGTTCTCCAAGTAATACTTCATTCAAGAATATTTTTTAAAAATAGTTCCAACACCCTAATTTTGGGTCTGCTCGTATAAAAGACATCTGGATAAGCCAAAGAACTAAGAGTTTTGAGCTGTAATTCTGCAGATTTTGTTTAAAAATATCATGGAGCTATAGAGCAAGTTTTCTGTGAGCGAGGCCTTTTTCTTTAATTACTTGTGGTTTAGAATTCTAACACAAATTCCAATAAGTGTTTTGGGTTAATGGTTGCTTAAGAAGTATGTAGCAAATAAAATACCTACAAAAAAAGTTAGTTGTCTAAAAATGTTTTTGCAAAGAGCGTGACTTTTCCTGCCTCTGTAGAAACCACATGAACAGCTGCATTGTAGGAATGTAAATAAAACCAAGGATGAATAATCCAACAGGCTGGATTCCCTCATTAGGGAATGAGGGAATAGATTGCATAGATTGGTTTTTTCTCTCCGTTGAATTAGATTATAGGATATAAAGATTAGACGGCCACTGTTTTACACTTAGATTTTTACAATGATTGAAGTTCTAAATAACTTCAGGATGACTCTGTCACTTGGAAATGTCAGTGAAAAGCTGGGCATGTTAGAGAGGAGAGGAAAGCTCAGAGCCTAACTTGTTTCTGTACAGACACTGCAAAATGTATGGCTCCCTATGGAAAAACAAAACAACTCCCGAGGTCATGTGTAAAGTGTTTATTGCATTGAGGGACAGCAGGGAGAGGCAGGGGAAGGACTCTGAGGTTATATGTATTTTATAAAGGGGTTTAGGTAACTTATGGGAAACAAGGTATTTCCTACACAATGTGTGGATTGGGGATGAGTCTCCCGAACCTGGCTTCCTTCTAAATGGATTTCCTCTTTTTTTTTTTTTTTTCAACAACTCATTCCCCTTCCCTCAGTTTAAGGAATTTCTTCCCCACTTTTTTTTTTCTCTCTACAGCTTCTTCTCCATTCCTTCATCTTGTGACGTGTTGTCTTTCAAAGAAAATGGCTTTTCCCGCTAATTTCACATTATCTGTTCTTTTTCTTGTAGCAAACATCCTTTTTCTTCATCTTTCCTCTGACAGGAGCTATAATTTCTAGACTCTTCCTGTCCCTTCTGTGTGGAAAAGGTGTCTCCTTCAGACCTTTTCTGGCCACTTGCTAGTGTTTAGTAATTTTTTTTGCATCGCAGATGGTTGTGATACTCTCCTTCTGTCCCATCCTGTCTCTTACCTTTGTTCCCTTGCTGTGCAATACTGTTCTCCCTTGAGAAACAGTATTTAGGCACATGTATTTTCACTCCTCAAGCCCCACACGTGCTGACTGAAACTCCAGGCATGGAGAATTAGGAGGATGGCTCATTCTGAATTCACCAGTATTTCAAATTGATTTCTTAATATTGAAATAATGAACCAATCTTAATAAACCATTATGACTCACTGATGTGTGTCCTCCCTTCACCTTCATGTATATGTACAGAATAAAGCTAAGGTATGAAAAGATAGCTTTATTCTAATTTGTTCTTTCACTGAACCACTCTGCTCTGAATTCATACCTTTCTTCTATTTAGAGTGACTCCGTTTCCTTGTGCACATCTTGTGAAATCCTTGCTTTTCAGCAGGAATTTACTATATAATACTTGAGCCCAATAACCTAAAACATTTTTGCAGAGGAAAAGTTGTGTGGTTTTGATAATAAGGAGAGTGTTAGCTTTTATGCCAAACAACTTTTGGGTGAAGATGGGATTTTCATGTCAGCTCAAACCTGCATCTGGTCCTTGAAGTTTAAAGGCTCTCAAACTGACATACGCTAAGCTTCTGTATAAATTTTGGTATTACACTGCTGGGTAAATGAGCTTGACAGGAAAAAAGTGCATCAAAAAAAAGAGGTGAGATATGTCTGAAGTGGTTTTCCTCCTTGTCAAAGAATGAGTGATCTGTTGAATAAAATGCACGTACATATTTTTTGTTGCTTACCCGTTTCCCAAAAAAGTCTACACAAATGCAAGCTGGATTCATTCTAGATTCAGCAACTAGGGACATGAGTTGAATTTCTTTTAGCATTAAAGTGACCTTTAGTGTCTCTGTAACAAGCTTTTTGGTTAGCACACAGAAGAGTTGCCCTCACTGTTTACACTCAGCATAATGTGGTTGTCTAATATGCTTAAGCATGTCTGCTCTCTCTCTTATATTTGCACAGCTTTTTTTTAAAGCTAGTACTCTGAAAGGCCTATTCCTCCATGGTGGTTCAATATTTAGATAAGAAATATCTGGTGTTGCCTTTTGGAGCAACGTATCTGCTGCCTGCCCTTCTGTTCTCACTCCCAATTTTGGCTTTGTTAATGGGGGTGCTAATTGTCAGCCCAGTAAGAAATATGAGCTATTGCTTTACTAATATGGCTTTTATTTTGCTTCCAAGAGGTTGAAGACAGTTACACAGATCAGTTCTGTTGATATTTTCTTTTTTCTCTACTGCTCTTGAAATCCAGTCTGTCCTATCCATCATGTTAATAGAGCAAAGGTAACAACCAAAATATTTTCCTGTCTTTTCTTTCAGATAAAATTGAAGATGAATTAGAAATGACTACGGTGTGCCATAGACCTGAAGGACTGGAACAGCTTGAAGCACAAACCAATTTCACTAAAAGAGAACTTCAAGTGCTTTACAGAGGATTTAAAAATGTAAGAACAGCACTGTAGTGAACCAAGTCTATTATGTATGGCCCCCACCAGCCTCAACTGCTCAGCTGCATTTTGTATCATTCCCCTGCTAAACACTAAGAGTTTTGTGCACAATCTGTCTGCCTCTCCATCTAATATTTATGACACTGTAATCTGCCTAAAACTGGGCTTGGGTGAATATTTGGCATGAAATGTTCTCATCAATGTGTTCCCCAAATGTTAGTAAGAACGCTGCAATTTCCTGAACTGGGCCTGCTTTTTTGGTTACTTATTTAATTCTTGCTGTCAGTTCCTCATCTTCAAATATGAGCCTGTCCTGTTTGCTTGTGATTAGCTGCCCAGGATAGTTTGGGTTTTTTTAATCCTTTCTGTAGCTGGAGAAATCTTACTCTTGTAGCAGGATGTTTTTAAAGCTCATTAGGACTGTAAGGTAAGGAATAAAGTTAGAGTGGCAGGAGCCAAAAAGAAATCAAAAGTAAACGGGTATCAAGACTGAGGAGACAAGAGGGAGGAAAGCAGGTGAAAGCAGGAACCATGCCAGCTGGTATGTCTGTGTGTGCAGAACAGCACCATGCTCCTCTTTGTGATCCTTCCTTCCAGCCAGATTCTCCCTGGGAGCAGGGAGTCTGTGGCTCCGTGAGTCTCAGCTTCTGGGTCACCTCTGTGGCCTCGCAGGGACTGATCAGAATGAATAGAAAGAGGGAATTTTGAGACTATGTGGAGCAGATGTTTTATGGACCTTTAAGAATTAATACCCATTACTTGGTTGCTTCAGGGTCTGGATGTAGTCACCCAGGTGCTTTGTGCCAGCTGATGTTTTCATGGTGATTAATAGATCTGTATCAAGCCAGTTCAATAAACACAGTGTGGATTTTAAATTGTCTTGCAGGACAGCTCCAGCATTTCAGCCACTGTCACAGTGAAGTGCTGACATTTCTGGGAAAGAGAAAGGCAAGTTGGGTAAAATTTGCCAAAATGATTTTTAACAGATTCTTGAGATGTGATTGAATCACATCTGTAATTTGCACTTGTCTTCTCCAAGGACTCTGGTGGTTTCATCCTTGATTTCACCACTCACTGAAGTGGGCCAAGGCATAGCTTTGCTTTCTCTATTTTTCTGTTTGTGTTGTATTTGTGCAGCCTTTGCTGTGCGTGGGGGGTTGTTTCCTCTGTGAAGTTTTCTAACCACTGAAGACTGGTGTTTTGAAACCTTTTCATGCTTTGGGCAGTCAGCAAGAAATCCTATGGCTTTTGAGACAGAGCTTGACAGGTTGACGCACAGGGTAACTTGACGTGAGTGCCTACAGTGGGAGAATAAACCCGGGGAGTTCTTCACTGCTGTGTTTTGCTAAGATCTCCAAAATGCCTTTTGTGTTGCTGTGTTTGCTGGGAATCCTGTGTGGGAGAGCACTGCTCCGAGCTGAGAGGAGGAGCCAGCAGCTACAAAGGCAAACAGAGAGGCAGCCATGTCCCCCTCTCAGGAGACATGATATCTGCCTTTTCCCCTCCCAGTCGTGCTATTGCTCTGCAGCACAGAGCCATTACCTCCCAGGGACAGAATGACAGACAAGTGTGTTTAACTTGTGACCAAAACCCTTTCCTACGACCTCACTGAAGGTCTTGGTACTAATTGGATGTGCTGGCAACACCTTGTTTTAGATCAGGCTGTTAGGACAAAGCAGTCTGTTTTCTTCCAGCTGCCTTGCACACAATATGCGTGAAGCTTTAATATCTAAGGTTTAAATTGAAATGAAAGGGCAGCTTTAGCATTTGTAGCCTGTAACTCATGGTTTCAATGGGATGAGTAATTATGCACAGCAGGCAAACTGACTCAGCTGTTCCCATATTTGCTACAGTACCAAACCGTCTACTTTTTGGAATGATGTTACAGTGCCATCTGGAGATTCAAAATCCCTGTGGGAATATAGTCATTTTCCTCTCTCTGGTTTGTGCTTACTGCTTGCTCTCAGTGACTGTACGAGTCCTATTTAATCATGAGGCAGCACCTGGATAATCACAAAGCCATTTACAGGCTTGTAATGGACACAGGGAGAGCGAGGCCCCGCGAGGCCCGGCCCAGTCACGGGAGCTGAGGGTTCAATGTTCGTGGTTGGAGATGGGGTTTGACCAAAGGCAGTTCAGTGCAGCCTCCAGACTAGTGCCCTGGCTGACCAGGGTCCTAATTTTTAGTCCTTTTATTCCTACTCCTCCTTCATCTCTGAAATCTGTTTCCCCACTCCCTCCAAACCTTCTTAGTCTCTTCCCAGCGTGTCCCTGGTCAGGTCTGGTGTTTCTGTACCAGAATTCAGATCCTTTGCTGCTCCAGAGAAGCAGAGCACACTAACCAGGCCAGAGTCCTTGCTGCCTGCCCAGATGTGCCCTCTCTCTTTGCCTTCAGCCTTCTTTTCCAGTTATGAAAGGTTGCCATCCTCCAGCATCTCTTGATGCCAGGACCAAAATTTCACTTTTATTTTAGAAGTTATCTCTGTCCCCAAGGTGCACTCAGCATTGTGTGGAATAGTCTATTTTGCACCTTGGTGGTAGCTGCTCTCAGTCTGGAGCCACATTAACGTAAGGTATATGGCCTGATTGCTATTGGCTCTGCAGAAGCAAGGCAATAGAGATGGCAAAAACCAGCATAACCTCTGGTGGATCTTGCCTTGCTTTAGTTTAAAAACAAAAAAGGTGATACTTCCTGACTGTATTTCTGGCTTTCTGACAGGAGAGAGAATTGTTTGAGCTGAAAGGAAATTATTAGCATGGAAACAAACTGGCCATGAATAGGCATAGGCTGGGATTAAAAGAAAGTTTCCACTCCCCAGAGGAGTAAAGTTTGGGGGACAGTTATGGAACAGGAGGGAGCAGAATGAGAAACTATTTTTAAGATGGAAATTGGTAAATTGATGACTGATGAAGTGGCCAACAATGACAAAGCTTTGAGCTCAGTAATTCAGTACCTTCCGTTTAGAGCATTTTTCTAATGACTGGAATGCTTTGGAATTGTGTGCATGGATTTAAAAGGATTGGGATTTTAATGGAATTTTTTTGTTCAATTCCACGAGTCCTGTGCTGTTAGGGGAAATGGTTTCTAGCGGCAAGAGATAATTTTCTAATATTAAATCAGAAAACAGACAACTCAAATAAGAGCTTGTGCTGCCAATGTAGCTGCAATAATTAACTTAAATACAAAAAAAAATGTTCACTGTTCTTGTTAGATGTTTAAAAGAATTCATAGATTAAAGAAATTAGAGGTATTTCCCTGAAATCTAACCCTCTGCCATTGAAGGCAGGCCTTAGGAATGTTATGGAGTAGGACCATGCTTTTTTATACTGCCAAGAAATTTTTCGTTATCTTCAAAGGAATTTAAACTGGCGCTAATCTTACCTGCTCCTTTTCACAAGAGGGATTTGTTTTGAGTCAACTGTATTGAGTCGTACTGTAGCACTAATGAGGCCTCCTGAGCATTATTTGACTCTTATAAAAACAAAATTGTGATCATTTAAGTACAAATGAATTGGTACTAGCATATGTGTCTGAAAGCAATCCAGTTATAGAGAGCTAAACAGGATGATCGACGTCAATGCTGCCTCTCCCCAGCGCTCCTGGAGGTTTGATGCAAACTTTCATTTGGCTTCCAGATGGAGCTTCAGAAGCAATAAAGATCATGTGGAAATGCAGAAAATTTAATCAGGCTCTATGGCCAAAACTGTTATGGGAGACCTTGCCTCTGCGAGGAGAGCGCCTGCAGCAGCAGCAGCCTCTCCTCTGTGCCTGCCCTTCGCAGACTTAAACTTCATTCTCAGGTTTGGTAGTGGTGGGCTGGGGCTCTTAGTAAACACTGGCTATTAATATAGTTTGGAATTGGTCCGAGGGACTCTGCAGTTGTGGAAAGTGTAGAAAAAATAACGATCAGTCCCTACCTTTATAGACTGTCTTTAAGCAGTGAAGTGATGGCTCTCAGTAAATAGAATACTCGCGTTTATCAAGATGAGAGAAAGGAATACATCTTCACCAAGTGTTTTTGGCCAGTAGTGCTATACTGGAAAGGATGGTTAGGTGCTCTGCTAGATCTGTTTTTAAAAAAGAATGACAATTTCGTCAAATACTGTGAAATTCTCCAAAGGCCAAATGTGGGTCTTGGAGTAGCAGCATTCCAGCAACTAAGGAGAAAATTTCTACCCAAAGAATGGCTGTTGATAGGATATCTGGTCTATCTGTGATTAAAAAATACCATAAATAAATACCAGAATATTTATTCAACGTACATTAGATTATGAGCTTCAGGAAACATGAACTTTAGGAGAATACTTTTATGTTAGCTATTGCGTTATATTATCTATTTCTTCTGCATTTGAGGAAGGAACTTGATCTAATCACCTTAATTTCAATAGCAAGCGGGTATGTGATTGAGGAACTGCCTCTGATGTCACCTGAAGTGCCCCTTGTGGCTCTCCTTCTGTGACTTGCACAGAATAAAGTGAATTCTCTTGTTTGTTCTGTCCTTTTCTGTGGTAGTGAATGCACATCAGCAGTGGGGGATGCTGGCAGATCAGAGCCTTGAAAAAAACCAACCCTTTTTACCTTTGTAGACTTTTCACGGTGGAAGAATTTCATGTCAAGACCTTTTTGTTCTTAAAAGGTATCTAAAGAACTCATCAATAAATAAATCATAGACTTGATTCTTTCCCCAGCTTTCTGTGTCACCAGTTCAAAGGGATTCTCTTAGATTTCCCAAGTTTACTCATCTCAAATTCAACAAGCTGCAGTGCTAAGCATTTGTCTTTCTGCAGAGTGGGGTGTAACACATGGCACGTGTGTGCACCTATGGCAGCTCCGGGCTGGTGTGTAACTGCAGCAGCACCCCTGTCTGCCCTGCTTTGCAAACCTGCTGGCAGCCATGGCACCCACTCCCAGGCCTGCTCTGTAAGGAAGTCCAGGCTAAACACAGAATTACAGGGAGATTAAGGAGTTTCCATCTCAAGAGCATTCCAGGAGGTGTAATGTGGTGGTACTGTCTTTGGATGTAAAGGCTGTTGCAGCTCTGTGCTCTTTCAGCTCATTTCTGTTCATCCCCAAGCTTCCTTGTGCTGCCACAGCACCTCACTCTGCACAGAGGCACGGCCCTCCCAGATGCGTTAGCACAGAAGAATGAACTTTTAAATGAATTTCTGTTCCTTTAGAAGGCATCTTGAACATGGTGTGCAGTCCTGGACTGCCATCTCCAAAAGTGTACAGGCATTGGAAAGATACAGAGAAGGGATTGTCAAAGGACACTTGGTGCCTTCCATGCTTCTCAAGGTGTGATGCTTCAGCCTGGAAAAGGGATAATGAAGGGAACATCCACAAATGACAAGTGACTTGTAGAAAAAAGTTTGGGATCAACTGTCTGTTCCCTGCAGCAGGCAAGAGAGCGCGTGGTGTCTCTGCCAGTAGGTATTTCTGACCACAGGAGAAAGCAGACTTTTCTCTAGCTGTAATTCTGTGTTCTGAGAAAAAGAATCGGTGCCGTGGGCATGCCGTTGTTTTCCTCTCTTTTAGTTTTCAGAATTGGTTGGTAGACAAATTTTTGAGGAAGGGTGTTGTTGGTGGGAAATACTTTGTGTAATTGAAAATTTCACATAGTCAGATGGCAGCGCCTGAGGCACTCTCTGATACGTGAGCATGTGTTGTAACTGAGCAGTTGGGGGCATGGTAAAACACTGTAGTTAGCTAAATTTGCTCCTGAATTTTACTTAAATTGTCCAAATAAGTTTCTAAAAAGAGTTGAGAATAAGAAAACAGGATTCACAAAATGAAGACAGTCCTTGTGACATTTTTCACCCATCTATTCTGTTACCTGCGGTCCCACATCCTGCTGGGGAAGATGTGAGGACCTTGGTTTGGATATCACTACTGGGTAAAGCACCTCAGCTCCTCGTAGCTGCCATGTCTCCCTTTTCATGGGTGCTGCCCAGACTCTGTAAAAATGTCCAGGGAGCATCTCCCACCCCAAACTACCATAACAGTTTGGATTTTCATGGGTTGTAGCAGAGAAAGCACGAGTACTCCCCTTTTTCCCTCCTAAACACTAGTTAGTAGGTCAGGAAGCTTAGGGCAGAGAATCTGCCACCTCCTTCCTAAGTGTTTGCCCTTATTCAAAGCAGCCAAAAGTGAAATGAAACACCTTACATTTAAAAATAAAATAACCCCACAGGTTGCCATGTTAGAAAAATTGCAGGGGTACAGTTTGCTGGGTTAGAAAATTTAAAAAATTCTGGCTTCTCGGAAGTTTACAGAAAATTGATCAGATAAACAGGTTTAAAACAATGTAGTCTTCCTCAGCCTAATACTAATGCTTGTTTGTAAGGACTTACGAGTATAGTATGTATGGTTGGCCTCCACGGAGCTGGTGTCAGGTATCTGGCTGCAGTCTTCTTCTGAAGATTAATGAATTCATATATGTGGAGGCATTCGACAGGGAGGTGTTAGCTGGCAGTAACATTATTTGTAATTATTGGATGAGAGCTTTGTATGACAAAAGGCATGAACTCCCTTTCTGGGTCATTCTATGAAACAGGGATTAAACACAGCTGAAAACACTGTTAAAAATGTTAATAATGGTGAACCAAGTCTATGAGATACTTAAGATGAAATTGTAGTCTGAATTATTTTAATGTCTTCAGCTGTGCAGCCTGTGCATCCAGAGCAGTGTGAGAACAGGAATTTGATTTGTTTAATTGCTCTCTTCAGGCTTGTAGAGTTTTCCAAATGGACATTTATAGAGGTGGGCTTTTTTAACTTGATTTTTCTTTTTTGATTTTCCAACAGGAGTGTCCTAGTGGGGTTGTTAATGAAGAAACATTCAAACAGATCTATGCACAGTTTTTTCCTCATGGAGGTAAGCGGCATTACTTTGCGTCTGTTGGGTTTATTGAAGCATGCCTTAACATTCACTACTGCCAGCTGGCTGCAAAACTACTACAGATAATGTAAGAAATGTGAAATGAGCTTAAGCTTTGCAGGATCTTAAACAGAAACACAGACAGCAAGGTAATAAAATTGTTAGGTCCTTTGAACAGTCATTTCTCAAGAATATAGACAAACCCTTGTTAAGCATTGTCCCTGGTTGTCAGCTCTTTATTCTCCAGTAAACAGGGAACTAGTCTGAGATAGAAACTGGGGATTGATTCTTTTTTCTGTACTGACTCTCTGCAGAAAGTAAATCACTTCCCCTCCCTGTGTGTCACTTCCCTGCTGTCAGGCTGCTGTGCTTGTCATAGCTAGCACAGAAGAGTCCCAGACCTCATTTTGGCCTGCAAATTAATCAAAACCTCTCTAAAATCCTTAAAGCAGTTCTTACTTGATGTGTGCTACCTGAAATGATAATTTTTGGTGTTTGTGTGACTAATTAAGACACGGTCACATCATGTTTTGGTATATTAAAAGTTTCAAATAATGTATGTTCTTGCCTTTTAAAAACATCAGAAATGTGTATGTTCTTCTAACATGATATGTTCTGTGGGGATACTGTTCTCAAATTGAAATAAACGAGTCATGGGTTTAAGTTGCTTTTTGGTTAAAGATGCAGTTTTTGAGGCTTTCTGAATATATTTCACTTCATAGAAGTTGCAGAATACACTTGCTGTGGAACGATGACTGAAGTTTCTGCAAGAGTCCATGTATGCACATGCATTTACTTTAAGAAGGTCGTTAACAGGCGGTTTCACAAGTAAAAATCAAGATGAAACATGTTATGCTTAGGTTTTACAATGCTTGTGACCTCAAAGATGTTCACCTATAAACAGTTGACATTACATTTCAGTATGTAATGTAGGACTTGATTTCCTATTGCTGCTGCTTTTGTTTCTGTTATAAAAGTCATAGAATCATAGGACAGTTAGGGTTGCAATGGCCTCATAAAGGTCATTTCGTCCAACCCCCCTGCAATAAGCAGGAACATCTTCCCAACCATTTAATTAAATGTCCCATTCTCTTGAAATGTGGTTTTCCCCTGTTTAATGATGATGGCAGTACAATCGTGCTTAATAATAAATCAGTTCAACAGCAGAGGTGAGTTCATATCGTACACTGGTCTCTTTCAGTTAGTTTCCAGACTGTTTGTATAACCTTAACATCATAAATTGAGAGATTTCAGATTCCATAGAGATTTTTCCACTTTTATGGCTCTCCATACAAATAAACTTGTGCATTCCAGATGCAGTAAAGTACCTCTGAATTATAAAAACTTTGTGCAGTGTCTTCCCAGGCTTGTGATGTTTCTGTTATGTTGGGCTTCTCTCCTTGACAGATCTTCATTTTTGCTGATCATCAAATGATGCCAGTGATCTATGTACATCATACGCTATTGAAATAACACTTCTAGTTTAATTTTTTCATTTTATTGTTTAATTTAGCTTAATAGGAGTGTTTTTGTAGGAGTGTCCCACAGATAAATCTATGGTTTTCTTCTGGAGCTATTTTATTTCATAATCCTTCCCTTAAAAATATAGTAGACAATATTATTTTTTTTTCCTGAATTCGAGTGTATTCAGTCCTTACGGATGACAATGACTTGAGTATTTTTCTGCACCCTGTTAACACTTTCCTGGATAATGGGAAAATATTTAATAATTTCCCAGAAATCAGAGTAAAAAGATGCTTTGTCTTTCCACCTGACATAGCACACGACTTCACCTGAATGCAGTCACTCAGGCTAGACTAATGCTGTGTGCTAGGGGCAAAGAATGGAAAAGACAAAAAAGTGAATGGCTACTGGAATAGCAGTGAAATAATTAAGTGAATTTCGTGTCAGTTGCTTCCATCTTGAACAGGTGAGCTCTACCAGAGAGCAGTGTGAATTGTCTCCAGAGCAGAGAACAGGCCAATGAAGGTCATAAGGTCATACATCTATTTGATTTTGTTTGTTTTCTGTATACTATGACTGTTTTTCCCAGTTAACAGCCACCCTTCGCACAGCCATAGAAACTCTTCAGTAAAAAAGTTTTCTAAAACCAGCAGCTTAAGATTCAAAAGGATGGAAGTATGAGATTGCTCTTTTACAGTCATGGGCCAAACTCATGTTACTGCAACTAGATCCTTCTGAAGTCAAACAGTCCCTGGGAATCTCTGCTGCATCTTACACAGAGCAAAAAGGTAGAGGAAGGAAGACCACATGCTGCAATTTTTCTCAGGTGCTTTTGTTAGATTCCCCACTAGAACTACGACTCCATTTGCCCCAGAGAACTCAAGGGAATTATTTATTTTTCCGCTCGTTTTTTCAAGTGCAATCCTATAATCCAGATTGTTTCTTCTGTAGTAAAAACTTTTATACTTCAGGGCTGTTTTAAGGGAGGGTATGGGAAATATGCAGGTCCATGTTAACATTTACTAGGTCATAGAATATCTGGCAGTGCTAGAGGGTGGTTTTTATACAGGAGGAAAATAAGGTCATGAATGTTGCTTAGAGCCAATGGCGTATAATAAGCTGTTGTACCAGTTGTTGTCCTTTGTGTTTTTCAGATGCCAGCATGTATGCACATTATCTCTTTAATGCATTTGACACTGCTCAAAATGGCTCAGTGAAGTTTGAGGTAATTGTTTTGCATCCTTCTTTGATGACTCTTCCTCGGCTTTGTATTTTTAAGCTTCTCCATCCCCTCTGTTGTAGACGAATAGGACTTGTTGGGTGATGAGTTAGAGGTTTCGGTTTAAAAAGAGTTGATAGTTTAAAATCTGGTTCACTTTAGTTTATACAGATGGATTTGCACGTGTATTTGCACTAAACATATTGATTGTGGTAGTACCACAGGGAGAAAGTGCAAGGATTTATGTAGCAGAGAGGGGAGGTTGAAGACAGTCCCTTATGAAAAGAGACTCGTGATTTGTACAGATATTTTGCATGTCAAAGAAAAGCCAGTACATTGTGTGTCTTCTGCAGTCATTGTGCATTGCTGGGTTACATTTGTGCGTTCCTGGAATGTGTTTTTTTTAAGCTTATTTGATATATTTAAGAAGCATCTCAGGTACTTTGTTCCTAGGGAAACCAAATCCACCCTTTAACTAAAAGGCCCGTTGTGTGGCTACAAATAGCCATCCTTCAAGCTCACACACATAGCTGTAGGAGTGCAGCAAAGGGAGGTGTTAAGGCATAGACCTGTGGAGGATGAACTTAATAGTTTTGAAGACAGTTTTTGTGATTATAAAACCTAGAAATCATAGCCAGTCTTGCCTTTTCCGTCAAATGATGAAGAACACTGGTAATTTCCAGCTAAGACTGAGAAGTTCATTTATCAAATGTAAAATAAGAACGTTGCAATATGTATATGTGTGTCTCTGTAGTGATGGCTGTAGCAGGAGCTTTGTATTGGCAACTACTCGGTAGTAAGAGGCTTCCAGAAACCTAAACGGACTGAGACATGGAAAATGCTTACATAAGTATTAAAAAAGAGAAAACTGCTGAGCTTTCCTTTGTGGCAAACTTGTCTCTTTAGTGGTTGTCAAACATAAGCATTTTGTCCCTTTTTTTAAAATTTACTTTTATATTGTTCAGCAAATTCAAATTCCTTTGAGCCTTGGGAAAAAAGGAGCAGAGGTTTCTAAGGAGTGATGCAGAACTAATGGAGATAACATAGGAAGGACTAAGTACCTGAAATGAGGTATCAAGAACTCCATAGCTCTGTTAGCTTGCAGCTCTGCCTGTGCTAATAAATCCCTGTAGTGATGCTGCTTACAGTGCCTGAGTCGTCGTGTGGTATAAACAATCATTCTAAGTATTAGATGTAATAACTTTACTGTAAACCAAAAAATGCAATTAAAATGTTGTGTCCCAGACTGAGTAATTAGTGGTGGGAATTGCATCTGGTCAAGTCTGACAGATTTTGCCAGAGCCCAAAACCTGAGGCTCCCCGTGTTAGAGGAATTTGGGATGTGTCCATCTCTCTCACGGTGGGCACAGAAAAAAGGCTGGATTTTCCTCCTCCTTTGATGGCACCCAAGATGTGTGGGTAAGAATCTGTGTTTAACCAGGTGGCGGAAATCTGAGTGATTCCTCCTTGCAGGAGACCATTTTGAGCAGAGGAAAGGCCACTGGAGCACATGCCAGTGCTCTTGAAAGCCAGGCATGTGTTTTGCTATGCTTATATTCATGCAATATGTAGAGTTTGGAGCATGACAAAGTTGGATGGGTAGCTAGGAAGATGTCCCATTTTCTGGCCTTGACCATACTGTGCTGCTCCTGGTGAGTCCAAGGAGCCAGAGCAGCCAATCTACTTTAGGATCTAAGTCTGCCTGTTTTCACCCCAGGACTTGGACAGACGGTTGAAGGCTGCAGCACCAGTTGGGTCTTTCTGCCCTTCCAGTCTGGCTAAGCTGCCTGACCCGTATCACAAGCTTGGCCTTGGCAGTGGTTGCAGCTGAGTACGTGAGGACTTTTCTGATTTTCCTGGTTATCTCATACATGTTTATTAGTGTGACAGTACTCAGCTCATCTTAGCAGATGTTCTATCCATTGAGCTCTGTCAGAGAGGACACATTTTTGGAAAAGGAAATCAGAAGAGGGTGATAACCATATGCTGTGTTCTAAAACGATGTCTTTTGACTGGTATTATATAAAGAAAATGACTTAGAAAAGAATGTGATGAAAATTCCATTTCTCTCTCTGCCTTGAACCAGGATTTTGTGATGGCATTGTCCATTCTGTTGCGGGGAACTGTTCATGAGAAGCTAAGGTGGACATTTAATCTGTACGACATAAATAAGGATGGCTTTATAAACAAGGAGGTAAGGCTCTTCCCAACAAATGGGGTTGATTTCTGAAGAGAGCCATCTGGTTCCTGTTGCAGAGCACAGTTATTTTGCATGGACCTCATTAAATGCAAATGAGACTGGACTTAAGCATTTATCTGTGTCTAAATAAAGTGCACAGTGATCTTACATTGCATAGGTTTGTAGACATATTTTCTATATTATATTGCATTTAATGGATTGCCTTAGCCAGGAGCAAACCCTAGTTTACAGCTATGACCAACATAACCTTTGTAAGGGGAGGGTGATGGTGACAATAGCTACACGGTGACTGAGTTGTGAGGTGTTTCTGGCTGCTCTGGGAGTTATGGTGTGGGTTCACCTGAAGCACTGCAAGCCCCCAGTACCACTTCCAAATCCTGCATTATCGTATTTGGGTTTGCTTGTTCCCTCTGTGGGAAGCCTTGGGCTTTGAGCACAATCACCTGAATGTTTTGCCAATACAGAATCACAGAATTGTAGGGATTGGAAGGGATGTCTGGAGATCACCTTGTCCAACCCCCCTACCAAAGCAGGTCCACCCAGACAGGAACGTGTCCAGGCAGGTTTTGAATGTCTCTAGAGAAGGAGACTCTACCACCTTTCTGGGCAGCCTGTTCCAGAGCTCTGTGATCTCAAAGCAGAGATACATACATCTTGGTCTATCTTCTCAAAGCTATTGTGTGTACCTGGAGGGTTTGTGGTTGCTGCTACTGGTTGTGTGGCCGTTTGTGCAAGGTGTGGAGGAGGGATGGGTTCTCAGTGACTGCTGTGAAGGTCCCTGGCCTTGGAGGAGGCTCTGAGAGCTCCATGAAGGTTAGTGCTGTAGTACTAGGACCCAACATGCCACTTGCAGCCCAGCAGCATCCCCAGCAGCTGCCATGTCAGACCGTGAGTCCTGGGCAGAGGAGGGAGGTGAGTGCTGTGGGCACCTCCCCACGGTGCTGTGGGGAAGCCATGGCACTGTCAGAATGAAGCACTTGTGTTTCATAGATGAGCTTGTATATGATATATGTCTGTGTCTTCATGCGCATGTATAGGCCTTCTCTGTGCTGTTTGATAATAGGAGAAGGAGACTAAAAGAAAAGGGTAGCAAAAGAAAGAAATGTGCTACCATTTCTATTAATTTCCCTTTTGTGTTGTGCTGATGTGCCACTGCTGCAGGAAATGATGGATATCGTAAAGGCAATTTATGATATGATGGGAAAGTATACGTATCCAGTGCTCAAGGAAGATGCTCCAAGGCAACATGTAGAAGTATTCTTCCAGGTAGGTGATGTTTTGTGTGTTCTTCTTAACGTGTGAGCTATGCAGTGATAGGTTTAATCTTATGCCCCACTATACAAAAATAAACCCTAGCAGCCCTTCAGCCTAACGTTACAGTGTGTTGATTTGCTGACTCCCAGGTATCCCATTTGTCCCTTAGCCTGATTCTTCCTATTGGGGTGTGCCACGTCCAGCAAGTCTGAACCCCCTGCGTGTCTTGCAGCCCTTTGGTGCTTCTTCTCTCAACCAACTGTAGAGAGAGACAGGAGTATGGGTGCTGGTTGGTGAGGCAGTGAATGAATAAATGACGTAATAAGGGCAGAGGATGATGTGTATGTCAAAGAATAGTTGGAGATGACCTCAAAAGTACTCCAAATACCGGGGTAAACAAGTTCTTGGCAGTTGGCAAATGTGTACAGTGAGTCTGTAATCTAAGCTTGTGAATTCCCCTGGGTTTATTCAGGTGGCAACAAATAATACATTATACTATCACTGCAGTGTTACCTATGGAAATAAATTGGGTTTTTAATTTATTTTATTTTGCAGAAAATGGACAAAAACAAAGATGGTGTTGTAACTTTAGATGAGTTTATTGAATCGTGTCAGGAGGTAAGGACAAAATTATAACTGTAATGAAAGGTCTAACTCATGCCACAGCATTTGCTTTCCCTCTGGACAAACTCCATTTGAAACAGGATGCTGCTCAGGATCCCAGGTTTCCTTTGCTCTGTGAAAAATCCAGATTCAAAAACTTCAAGATTGAGTTTCTGGTGGTGCTCTGGGAAGTCTGTAATTGAATAGAGATGTAGAGTAAGGCAAATCATGGAAGAGGACCACTTCATTTCCAGTGTTGGTGGCCAGTGCTTTAATTTTCCAGAGTGAACTGTAGTGCCTGGTTCTGCTGACAAGCAGATAACTTTAGAGAAAGGTCATAGTGCCCTTAACCTTCCTTACTATTTTTTGGTGTTGTTGCTGTTGGTTCTTGTGGTGGTTTTTTGTGTGGTTATTTTTTTAAGACACCGATACTGTCTCTGTTGCTACTCCTGGATGTCATTAGTAAATACCATGTTGATTGAACTATCTAGAGACAAAAGTCTCTCAAAATCTTGTAGTTACAGCACAGACTTATAAAACCAGTTGATGTTTTCATAGTCAAACATTAAAAGCAAATGCTGTCATCGTAGCAATATTTTTTTTTCCTGTTTTGGAAATAAGGTCCTTCTTGCAAATTCCATAGATTAGGTTGGCTGCAATAAATATTGACTGATGTTTTTGTGCCAGAGCAAAAAATATCTGCATTAAAATGCAATTGCCAAGTGTCTGTTGTCTTAGACTGTAATCTACTCCGTGAATGTTTGTTCAGGTATTTCTAATATTTAATTGGTACAACAACGGCCTATGCATTTTAGAAAATTTACAGTAGTGCAAATAATTGCATATGAGCCCTCCCGTATATTGTGTTTTCCCTGGAAAAGTCAGAGTGCTCTTCTGTAGGTGGGCGATGGGAAGATGCTCAGTGGGGAGGGCTGGGCTGGCTTCCCACTGTTCCTGTGTGAAGTCTGGCTCTGGTAACACCCAGGTTACTTCTCAGTCAGAAACTTAAGGTGGCAAAATCCTTATTAGCAGATGCAGAATACAAGATGATTTTTTTTCAGTTACTTTATTCTTGGTCTCTCCTGATTATTTAGCTTATTTTTGGCCTTGTCTTTAATTGGATTGTTTGTGTTGTGTGTTCACATTGATAATTTGTCTTCAGGCTGGATGTGTGTCTGTGATGGGTGGTATCACTATTGAAGCAGCTTTGCTTTACTTCTGCCAGTTGGGGTGTGTTTAATGCTCTGCCCCAGGTTGGATTTGGTTCCTTTTGTTGACTTTCTTGCTCCTGGAGCTGTGCAGTCTGTTATACTGTCATGTGTGGTGTCCTGGCAGATGGGAATGAACCCTGTAACACTAAGATGTGGCTTTGTTTTGATTTTGACTTTTTTTTTTTCTTTATGGGAAAGAAACCAATGTGCACTCTGATGCTTGTCACTGCCTCCCTCATGGGCAGTGAACTAGTATTGCTCTGGAGAGAATGATTGGTTTCCCATGCAAGGCAGTACCTTGTACTAGGATTCACCAAACAGTATTGGAAGTGAGATGAATGGATGCAATATCAAAATAAAGTAGGGGATTGAGATGCAATAGATCTCTTAGTTGTTCAAGGTGGAAAATTATTTTCATGTCACAGGCAAACAGGAATAACTGAATTTCTGGAGGGAAAAAAATCATCATTATGTTTTTGAATATTACTCTGTTTATTACCTTGAAGTACAATTTGAAGACTTCACAAGAAACAATCTGGGATTTCCCTTGTGGGTATCCAGCTCTCTCATTTGGATCTAGGAACCTCAGAGAGGCTGAGATTGTGTGTATTTTGGGTTTCAGCTGGTTGTATTTCTGGAGTGAAGCGGTCCTTTGGGGCAGCTTGCTTATCAGTTCAAACCCTGCAATTTCATTTGGACTTTTCATGAGTATTTGCATACTCGGGGTCAATGAAATGCAGTTGGACACTGAAGCCTGAGGGTTCAGCACAGTCACCCACTCGATGCCGGTGTCCGCTTTTCTTCATTAAAGCACAGCCCAGGCTGAATGTCAAGCTCAGGAGAAGCTCCTGTGCCACAAGCCACCTAAGGTGCTCAGGAGAGCACCGCTTTGCTGGATCGGGATCTGATCACGGAGTCGATCCAGCTCATGAGGATGAAGAGCATTATGAAAGCAAGGCTGTTGCCTGTGGTAGCAGCTGCAGAGCCCCCCCTGGACCATGCAGTGTTACACGTTGTGCCTGTCAGTGCTGCTTTTATGAAAATGTCTTCTCCTTGCTTTCAGGATGACAATATCATGCGATCCTTACAGCTCTTTGAGAACGTGATGTAACCACGGCTGGGGGGCGCTGGAGGAGTCAGAGACTTTCTGTGTAACAAAGACCTCCTTTCTGGGTGAAAGCTTTTTACAATTCAGCCATGTTCGGTGTGTGAGGATTTTGTATGACATCGGCAACCGAATGCAACCGATCCCACCTCTTCTCCCCAAGAGACACCGGTGGACCTTTGTTTCGTTTTGGAAGCATGTGAATATTTTAATAAAACCTGACGAGAGAGAACTGCTGCTCAAAGTTCAATGAGTAATCTACAGCATTGTTTGCTAGGCACAAATCCTGCTTTTAATCTAGCGAGCTTGATTCCATATGATAGCACATGTCAGTAGCTTACTCAGCCATCTATTGTAAGTGAAAAGCTCAGTCTGTACTACCATACAGCAGAATGTTTTATCAATGCCTTGCCATTAATCTGCTTTGACAAAAATTGAATCTACAGGGCAGTCTGTTAAAAACTGAACAGTAAATGTACCCAGGACACTAAGCAGCCAGCCTGTATAACCAGTATCCCCATTTCTGCAGAGATCCTGCTTTTCCTCTCACATGCACTGGTGCCACCACACTGAGTTTGTTGGAGTTTTTCCTGAACATGTTAACTAGAGGATTTTCACATCTGGGTGAGACAGGAAGGAGCAAAACATGTGTTGCACATCCAAATTTCAAACTACAGAACAAACCCTGTTCAATGATGGCAAGTTCTTGCAAGGACAGGTTTATGAAGGGCTGGTACAGGAAGATGAATACCTGCTCTGGTCCCAGCCACGTTCTGCAGTCTCAGCACACGGTGGGACACCAAGTGATTCTCCCTTGTGTATCTCATCAGCACCATGAGCATGTGCTCTGGGCCTTTTGGTGGAGTTTGGCATACACTTGTAGATTCAGCATTTGAAGGTTTATATTTTTGCATTGGAAGTTATGGTAAGGTGTTACCCACTTTATGGATTTATTGAAGCTTTCCAGAGTTCCGTAGTGCAGAAAAGGGCCCAGATGGTGCCACTGTGTTTCCACGTGCAGACCTTGGCACCCGCAGAGTGCCCTGTACATTGGCTGCCAGGCCCCTATGTCCCTTTGGGTAATTTGATATTTTCTACAGCAAAATCTTCTTACCTACAAGGCAGCTGCATGACTTGTAGAAGTCCAGTTTCCTTATTAGCACTAAATAGAGTGTTGATTTGGGGATTTGGGTTTTTTAATTAGCAAAAAAGAAAGAATCATGTAGTGAATTTACACCAAGGTTGGATTTTGCCCAGTGGATTATTTTTTTCAGCTGAGGAACATGTCAGAGCCTGCTTTGCAGAGGACTCTTAAGAAAGTTAACACACCAGAGTGCCATTGCAGCCCCCAGGCAGCCGATGGCTGAGAAACCCAGGGAAGGAGGGAACAGCCAACTTTTCCAGCTGCTCAGACCACACAGAAAGGAGAGTCCCTGCCATAGTGCTACATCACTCCCATCCAGTAAGCATATATTTTTATTATACCAGATACTATATTGCAAATATACTGTTAGCAGTGAAGATATATTTTAAAAATTATGTAAGTGGAAGCTTTTTATAATACAAAATATATAGAATGCCTCATTTCTGTAGCCCTATATTTTATAAAAAATTAATCTATTGAAGTATTCCTGATTATAGAAGTAGATCTAATCAGTACTAGTGTAATGCTATGATAATTTCCAAGGATGGGACATTCTCCCC
Source organism: Scolopax mira (assembly GCA_004320125.1). Taxonomy (NCBI): domain Eukaryota; kingdom Metazoa; phylum Chordata; class Aves; order Charadriiformes; family Scolopacidae; genus Scolopax; species Scolopax mira. The sequence continues at coordinate 4,072 of BJBW01014532.1, read as the reverse complement.
TTTTACTGTCCTCCTCCCTATATAGTCTTCGCTTTATTCCTTTCAGTTGCTCACTGGTCATCAGAAGTGCCATTCAAGTGAGTGAAGTTGAGGTGAATGACACCCTAATCTGTCCTATTCATTGCCTATCACACAAATACCATTAATTAATTCCTTTCTAGCAATGGCACAGAGCATGCAACTCCATTAACGCGTTGTGACTTGCAGAACTGCTGAGATGCTGTGAGAGTAGCCTTGTCCTCCAGTTGTCTGGTATTGTCTATTTAGTTTTTATTTAATAGGCACTTGATAAAGACATCAGTTGTAGCTGAAATAAGGCACAATGTTTACACTCTTCCTTCTTGGTTGTTCTTGCAATCGCTTTAGCAAATGACAGAATTTATTATAGTGAATAGCCTGCTTTTTTCCCCACACCAAAACAGTATCTGCCTGTTATCAGTCTAAGCAGTTAACTTCAGCTGAGGGAGAAGTGGGCAAGATAATGAAAGACAAGCATCTGTAAGTATCCTTTCTCCTGTAACAGAGGTGCTCCGTATGTGCTCGTGAGATGGCGCATACAGACTGAATTGGCCTTTTCAAAAGGCAATATTATTAGTTGCATGGCCATATTCCCCAAAGCTAAATTAATTTCTGGAGTTACTGTCATGAATTTGGCCTCAGCAATGTTTTCTGTGTCTGCAGCAGCAGAAGTGCTCTAGGGGTGGCAGGGGGGTGCCTGGCTCATAACGGGTATAACTGCTTTCTGTGAGCCTGGTTCCAGTTTGGCAACATACTTCAACCATTTGGGTGTTCCTCTTGATACGTGCTTAAGTGCATTGCTGAAACCAGGCTCCCACCAGTGACCCTGCAATTCTGACAGCTCCTTACCTGCTCCACAGCATCAGTTTGCAGCTCCCTGTAGTGATGGGGGTGGCTTAGGCAGAATGGGTCTCTGATCCCACTGATACCAGCCAGAGACTGGTATACATCAGTGCATAGGTGGCCTGTGGGTTTTCTGTGGGTGCCATAGGTGTGTGTGACACGTGTGCTCCAGCCAACAGATGACAGAGATCCAGTGACTGTGAGAGAATCATCCTCTGCATGGAAATGTCTTCTGCTTAGTTTTTTTATGTTTTCTCTGGATGTTACTTTGTAATCCTGCAAAGCCTCCCATCGCTCATAAATGGGGCTTGCAACATTTATGGCAAATATTTACTCCTACAGCTTTCTAAATAAAACATAGTATGCTATTCTAATCTCATACCGTCATAAATCCCACTGTCAGTATGTGGAAGGTAGTTCCTAAACTGGCTTCTAAGTTACAGTTAGACTATCTGTCAGTGCTATCAGCTGTGCACGTTTTCTCAAAGTTGTGAATGTTTAAATAACGTCTGAATCATTAGTCTGTTTCATTAGTTACAAACATTAGTCTGCACTTTCATGCCAGCCTTTTCTTAAAAAAAAAAAAAGCCTTTCTAACATGCGTTTTAGGCAACAATCTGTTGAAAAATAGGAATGTTATTAATAGTAATGCAAAAAAACCCCAACTGTATGTGCCTGTTACTGTTGATGTTTGTTTTGCTGTTACTTTGGATGCATTGCAATATTGTGAGTAATCACGAGTCAAGCTATAATCCTGAGTACGGATATCTTAAGGCTCCAGCATTGTGGGCAGAGCTGTGGTATTGCCTGACTGTGGCACGTGTTGAGAACAAGCATCCTTGTGTCGGTGTGAGACCTGGGATAAGATGGTAGCAGCAGTGTAACAACCTTTTTGCCTTCTTCGTAGAAGCGCCATGAAAGACCTGAGGAAATGTGCAAATAATATAAATTGTGGTAACTAAAGCCATGTTAATGGAGCAGCAATGCATAGCTTCACAAATGCTATTCTCCAATAGCAATTTGTATGAAATTTTGTTGAATGGTTTTAAAAATGTTGGTTTTAATAATAAAAAGACATACCTGTAGGAAAGTGTCCTTTCTTAAGCCAGTATGTACTCCTTTTTCTTAAGGGACGCTGTCAGGTTAAAAATTTACAGGGAAACTTTTAAAAGCAGGATTCTTACAACCACATATCTGCATGGAGGCTGTTAAACTGCTGAGCTGTGCTGGGAGTGTACCATTTACATGCTAATGATTTATTTGCATCACTGATTCAGAGGTGCTCTTGGATTTGGTGCAGTGACATACACCTAACTGATAGCCTGGCCCTTGTGTAAATAAGAGTTCAAAAACGTTCTGCCTGCATCACTGATAGTATCTCAGAGTAGTAAAGGTTGAGGGCTTGTAGGCATGTGTTTTCAGCATTTTTGCTTAAGTATAACTAGGAGAACAGGCAATCAAGTAAAAAAAAAATTATTTTAGAGAGAAGAAAAATAAAACCTCACTATGTCCTTTTATCTCTGATTTGTTGTAGACATCCATTCTGACACATGGAAAAATGCAGCGATGTTTTGCCAGACTATATATATGTGTGTACATATATATATATATTTTAAAAAAGAACTGCTAAACTCTATTCTGTAGGGTATAATAAGTCTACCGGCACATCCCAGGAAAAAGAACATTCTCTTGCCTACGTGCAGAAATGTGAAAATCAAGATGTCTGTCTGAAATGTAGTGTTGGTCTCACTCCGGTGCCTGACCAGGCCGCGTGGCCCAGCTCAGCCCTCTCCCCACAGCCAGCTCTTGGCTGCGCAGACAGGGAGCGAGTGGCCTGGCAACTGCCACCTCTCCCACCTCAGAAGAGGCAACAGTTCCCCGTGGAAGATGCCAACCCTGACTTCTTGCTGTCCCTACAAGGTAAAGGTGTTGAAGCTGCACGCTCGGTGCCCCTCGCTAGTTCCAAAGTGCACCCAACTCCTGCTGTGCCACGTAGACCGGCACGTGCGTATGCTTTTTATTCATTTCTCAGCATCAGGTTTGTTCAAAGTAGTTGTCCAAAGTCTTAGTTGTGAGACATTGGACACCTGATTTTATTCGCAGCCCATCAGCACTGCAGGCTGAGTATCCCATCCTGCTGCCTGTGTGGTCAGGGGCGTTGTGTCTGGTGGGTTGAAGGGACAGTGGGGAAGAGGGCAGGGATGCACTGGCAGCAAGAGCTGTCCCCACAGCATCTCTGGGAACATTCTCCAGAGTGTGGTAGGGTGAAACAGGCATGTGTTGCAACTCAACATGTTAAAAAAGGTTACTTTTTAATGTAATAATAGCTTTTTTTTTTACTGTGAGATTAGTTTTATAGTCTTTGTTTATCCACACAGGTCCAGCAAAGCTGGAAACAGAAGAGACCTGGACATGTTGGCACGTGAAGATGGTCTTCTCCACACAAGTAAAAGTTATCACCTACACAGATGGGACTAGAAGATAGATCTTCGAGAAAGATGGAGAAATTATACAGCATTCTGGGGAAAGTGAGGCTCGTATCCCACTATAATGGGATGTGACTGGAACCACTATGGGATAACAGGTATGTATTTGTATCTATCTGCAAACTCAATTTAATTTAAAAAATTTCATTAAGGGAAGAAATCCTACATTATCATCATCTCTAAAGTCAAATATCTGTGATCAATTCTGAGAGCTCCGAGCCTCAGGGGAGCTCAGCACTCCTGCTGGAAAGAGGGCAGATTGTTAGCTTTCTGCCTTCTGTCCTGAATTGTGATGTTAAATCCTCAATGTATTTAAGTCATCAATTTAAGTGTGAGGTTATCAACCACAACAGGCCAGTCAAGTATAGACATCCCTTTCTAAGCCACCTGTGTACAGTGAAATCAGTGTCAGCTGAAGGCTCGTATTTGCTGTCTCCAGGTGACAGCGTTGATGCCAGCAGAGGTGATGCATTGTGATGTGTCTGGGGGACAGTCACCCCCATCTGCACAGCACGGGCAGGCACAGACAGGTTTCCAGTGGCAGTTTCTCTCTCTTTAGATTCTGTCCCAAAAGTGTGCATCTTGCAAGTCAGGAGTTAGCATTTGGCTGGATGGCAGCCCGGCCCTCTGGGGTGTCAGCCACCCCTCCCAGTTTGGTATCATCAGCAAACATGCTGAGGATACACTCTGTCCCCTTGTCCAGGTCACTGATGAATATGTTGAAC
>BJBW01014530.1:0-21484 GCA_004320125.1 Scolopax mira | reverse complement strand
GGTCCCCTTTTTTGACTTTCTTGTGCCTTCTAGAAAAGCACACGCTGCCAGCACTGCTCAGTAATCATACACACCTGAATAAACCTTTTCCTCGCCAATCCAAGGCCAGGAGCCTCCAAGTTTCCCAGATTCTTGTACATTCCTCCATACATTTCCTTAAGCTTCTTTTTATTCCTCTGAGCTTTTACCAACTCATTTTTGACATCCTCAACCCAATCCTGCAAACAGAAGGAAACAGATCAATACTGAGAAGAAGTTTACTGACCCTCTGCTCAGATTGCATTTGGGTTACTGTTATTTACTAATGGTCAACTAACGGCGTTTTTGATAACCAAAAGAGCAAACAAAAGGCTGTGGAAATATTTCCCTTTCATTCTGTTGATAAAATGTTTCTCCTTTGTTAAGATAATTATGGTTACTTCAACAGTATCTTGTGCAAACTGAGAAAGCCTCTACGAGGCCAGGAGTGGTATCAAAGACAAGACAGGAATCCTTTGGACAGTGGGATCAGAATGTAACCAGGGGTGCCCAGCAGAGAGCAGGGAAAGGGCATAAGAACACAAGTAATTAGAAAGTATAAAGATGGCCAGAAATAAGAATTCTCTAACAGTTTCAGACCAATTAAGGAAGACTGACTGACCACGGGGCAGGACAAAGGCCTGAAAGGAGAAAGCTGAAAAGGCACCACAGCCAGCTGGCATAAGGGAGGGAGACCATCACCACTGAAAGCTGCTGACAGCACCCCAACATCACCACCAGTTGACTCTGGGTTGAACCGCATCCTGTGGCTGTGGTGTCAGCTGAGACCCACCCAGCACTCTCTTTCCTAAACAGAGGGTTGAGGAAATAAAGGAAAGAGAAGGGGGGGAATAAAATAATCCACATACTTTACCTTGAAAAGCATTATGGGATTAGAGAGCTGTTCTAGGGAGTGAACAAAATCTTGAACTACTCCTCCTCTGTCCAACTTATTCTTGATCCTTTAAAAGAAAAAAGTACATCACAACACAACAGGGACTACCATCACCACCGAGCCTGCAGATAAGAAACGATCCAGATTCTCTGCTATATTTAAAAATTTTGCAAAATAATCTGGCAAGTCCAGGGTAGGACTTCCCCGTCCGAATTCTCTCACAGGCTGCAAGACTCTCCTTGCCACACAGCTCCCAATTTTTTAATTAAGTGTCCCACTACAAAAATAGGAGCTTGGTGTGGGAGTGGAAAGCATGTTTGCAACAGAAATGGGCATTAAACAGACCATCCTGTCACAAGAGTTATTCGAGGGTGACAGTTTGTGAAGACCAAGACTTTATCTTTTTATTTTAAGTGAAGAAATTCAGCAAATGTATCAGAGATTTGAAAAAAGGCAAAACGACACCTAAAATTGTACTGGTGGCTCTACAGCACTGTGTGATAAGAGCTGAGTTTTGCCTGGGGATTAACTGAGGTTTGACTGCATGGCAAAATGCACAAGGGACAGCTTGCAGAGGAAGGTGCATGGCACACTCTGAATAAGTAGAGAAGAAGACAATAAAGAACTGTCATTCCCCAAAAGATAATGTGCATCCATTTCACTGGCCCTCTCTGAAGTCTGGTAGGAGCATCTACTCTATTTAAATATCTCTGCTTTTGCTTGGTATTGTAATGACTCTAAATGTCCAAGGTAGCTTCATCTTCACCTTTGATGGGTACTGACTCTCACTGCTGTGAGATCTACTATGGTAAGATCCTAATCAGGCACTGGATTTCCCTTCAGCTTCAGCAGAGCAGGAAAAGGAAAAAGAAACTTTGACTACTGCAGAATTACCAGCAGAAAGGGCTTGCCCCTCTGTGGTCTTGTTTTTCTTTGAAAAAATTCTAACTTCCCACAGCTTGGGGACTATATGTACCCAACGTTTCAGAAGGTATTCAGGCCACCAACTTGAATATGTCTAATACTAAGAAAAGCTCATGTATTGGTTTTCCCTGTGCCTTTAAATAAGAACACAGTGTGAATGGGACTACCTTGGGGTAGTTTCTCATGCAGAAAACAGTTTCTCATGCAGAAAAAAAAAAAGTTTCTCATGCAGAAAACAGTTTCATCATAAAAAAAAAGTCAGTCTCTCTACTCCTGAATAATCATCATACAAAAGAGTTACTCTGATTGCAAATTCACCTTTCTACAAACTCCTTGTTCTTATAACCGGTTGCAGTATCTTTGAAACAGTAACTTTCACTGCTGATCATGAAAGGGTAGATGATGGCCTGGGGATAGGTATTTGCGATCTCTTCAACAGTATGCTGCACGGCCACCGCTTCATCCTTGTCAAGTAGTGCCATCATCTGGCTGATCCAACCAATGAACTGCCAACAGGGAACTGAAGAAAGCTGCAAAAACACAGATACAACTTTCAACTTCGGTCCTCCTCAAAATCATTGCAAACGCTAACAGAAGTGCTCTGTGGCCCAGCATGACAGACAGAAACACAGGAAAAGGAAACAGAGAACCTCAACTAGGTTGCAAAAAATATCCCCTATTAAAGCACATTTTATCATTATTACTACTACTACCACCACACCACCACTAACTATTGCTGCTTAATAGATTTTCCTTTACAAAGATTTGCAGTTTGTTGATTAAGAGGAAGATTTATACTCACACTTGTGCTTCTCTGTCTTGTGCAATACAGTTTTTGAACATCACACACAAACAATGAAAAAATTTGAAGTGATAGTTGAAACACCATTGGCCTGAAGTCTTTATTTGAGGAAAAAAAGCCAGGAAAGAGAACACTGTAACTCCTACCACAGTTTTGTTCTTCCTTCAACTTTAAAGAGGTTTGGCTGTACTGACAGATATAATTTCAGTAGAGCATGCCCTGCCAACATACTTCATGCTCACCTCACTCCAAAAGCTGTGTTACTTTTGAAAGGAGTGCTACAATATAGGTTCTTGTGATAGCAAGAGACTAGACTCTGACTCTTTTCCTCCTGTCTCACATATTCCTACCTTTCTAACAGAGTTTAAGATCCGATTGTCAGTGTTTATCTTGCAGGAGGAAAGAGGACAAAGAAATGTGGCAATCCCAGGCACAAATACAGGTTGGGCAGAGAATGGCTGGAAAGCAGCCCTGAGGAGAAGGACTTGGGGGTGTTGGCAGATGAGAAGCTCAATATGAGCTGACAATGTGCACTGGCAGCCCAGAGGGCCAACCAGATCCTGGGCTGCATCAAGAGAAGTGTGGCCAGCAGGTCTTGGGAGGTGATTCTACCCCTCTACTCTGAGCTCGTGAGACCCCACCTGGAGTACTGTGTCCAGCTTTGGAGTCTTCAACACAGGAAGGACATGGACCTGTTGGAATGGGTCCAGCGGAGGGCCACAAGGATGATCTTAGGGCTGGAGCACCTCTCCTATGAGGACAGGCTGAGAGAGCTGGGGTTGTTCACCATTGAGAAGAGAAGGCTCCGGGGAGACCTTATAACAGCCTATCGATATCTGAAGGGAGCCTACAGGAGAGCCAGAGAGGGACTCTTTACGAGGAAGTGTAGTGGCAGGACAAGGGGCAACAGTTTTAAATTGGAAGAGAGTAGATTTAGATTAGACACCAGAAAGAAATTCTTTACTGTGAGGGTGGTGAGACACTGGAACAAGTTGCCCAGGAAAGTTATGGATGCCCCATGCCTGGAAGTGTTCCAAGCCAGGCTGGATGGGGCTTTGAGCAACCTGCTCTAGTGGGAGGTGTCCCTGTCCATCCATGGCAGGGGGGTTGGAACTCGATGATCTTTGAGGTCCCTTCCAACCCAAACCATTCTATGATTCTATGAAATGTCTGGTGAAATTCATTTCTGGGCAAGGCTTGTTAACTGGACTAGGTGTCAAGTTCTGTTTGAACCATCAGAGCTTCCTTGTGTACCTTGGCTGTTTTGGCTATGTTCTCAGTTTCTTGGGATAACTAAGCTGTGTTTTGGTCTCTCTTGAGTTCTTCCTCTGACAGGCCCTGGCACTCTGTGAGCACCAGCACAATGGGCTTGAGAACGTGGGCAGGCCAAGGCAGGAACAGGCGTGAGTCACAGAGGAGCTCTCAGCTCATCTGTCCCAGGACAGCCTGGCTCAGAGTATCCTGCTGTGGAACAGCAATGGAGGGACAGGTCGTGGAAGGGAGGATGAAGCTGTAGTGACCTCTGAAGTGAAGCAGGAGAGTGAGAGGTGGGAGAAGTGGAAAATAAGCCTGGAAAAGCTGTTGGCTTCCTGCATATGGGAAACTCAGCTTACAGAAATAAGATACATTCCTCACACTAATCTTATGCACCTTTATCAGTCCACTTAAATTGTTCAGAAGGAAGAAAAATGGCAACATATTTTTTTTCCAGCAGCTCTCAAACTAACATTTGGATCCACAATAATGATAAAAATTTAAACTTTTGAGAACAAAGTTTCTGTCCATACGAATTAGACACAGCAAGTTGGAGAAAAGGCAAGGAACAATGATGGAATAAAATTTATCTGATTTACCTGAAGCAAAACTTACCAGTCTAACCTCTTTGTCCATCCAACCTCCACCCCCACCTTTTAAATTCGATTTATAGCAGCATTTGCTGCCAGGAAAATGGAAACAACTAACCTCTCGTGTCACTAGACCCAATGTCTCTGCTGGATATCTTTCAATTATTTGCAGCAGTCTAGGAAATCTCAGCCTGGCTTCTCTGGAGTTCAGTTTTAAAGCTTTTATCATTTTCTCCACCACAATAGCTGGGAATAACTGTAGATCTGCAGTGTTAATTTCTGCCAAGAGACATTAAAACAAGAATTATCAGAAACACCATCACTTGTTCCATGCCCTTGATCATCTGTAATATTCATCTTTACGATCAGTATTTTTTTCCCCCGGTATATTTTGTATTTTTACTTTGTTCTCCTTCCCATCTGTTCCAACCACACACATCAGCAACACATGTACTTGGGGACTGCAAGGATTAGCTTTATCAGGAAGCTGCATCACTGCTGGTATCTCGCCTGCTTTAAACACAGTGCTGCTGTGGTCTGGGAAGGAATAAGGGAAGCATCTGGTGGATGTGACAGATATCTCACAAGCAAGAGGGAGACTGTGTGTGATTCACTAGTACCAGAGCTAGCAGTAATAGCAAGGGGGAAAAAGGGAATATAAATACTGTTGAACTGGAGGACAAACTGTTTCATTTTCATTCAAGCTGTGCTGCTCAGGGAGACTCCTGGGTATCACAGAAGCTCACATATCACAGATAAATCCACCTCACGTGCTTAGGAGGACTCCTGACTAACCAAGCAAGCCTTCTTCTTCCCTTCGCAGATGTTGGTCACAGAAACTGACCAAAGTCATATAGGCATCGATAACTCCCATCACATCCACGTGTTCCATGGAGTGGGACTGCACCTCCTCTTCAGACTTCCTCGCAGCACTGCTGAAACACTGAAAAGCCTTCTTGTTCAGACCTGCCAGTACCTGGAATTCAACCAGAAGAGGAAAAAAAAGGCCCGTTAGCAAGCAGCAGTCAACTATTCTTGTTGAAACTGGAGCTTGGTTGCAAGACTTGAGTAGATAAAACTTTAAGTGTATTAGATGTTTTGAGCAGCTGATAAAAAGGAAAACAATTGGGATGTTTTTTCTACAGTTGTGGAAAATACTGCTAATTTCCACAATTTTCAATGGAAAAATGTAAAACACGCTTTTAACTTAAATTAGTCTTCTGGAGATGTTACATGATTTTTTTATAACTGCAAAAAAAAGTTAATGTTACTAGAGTTTTTGCAAACAGTGAACAGACACCACAATTAAAGCGTTATTTTTCCTATTAAGATATCTGCAACAGCTATACTTAAAACTTATTGCCAACAAGCTTACCAACCTGAGACACTGTACCTATTGTAGTTATTAAACAAAATACACAATTGCTGCAGAACAAGTTGGAACAACTAAAAAATGCTGTAAATAGTTTGAATTTCAGGTAGGTAGCGGGAAACTACCGGGATCACAGTACTAAATAAGTAATAGAAATACTTAATAAGTAATAGTGATACTAAACTAAAATAAAGCTAAGTCCTTAATTTTATAGAAATGTCTGGTATAGCAATCTGACTCGTCTGACACAGATTTTATACTCTTTTACGCTCATCTTTTAGATTTCCTTAAGGAGAATACTCTTAATAATTAGCTAATAAATGAAGCTTAAGCTTTTGCTCAAGTTCCTACAGACCTTAACATTTAATTATTTTTTTTTTCAGGAATTTCTTCTTTATCTGCTTTTCTTTAACAATGATAAAACAAATTAAGGACCACCTTGTTGTTGTTTTATATTGATATGGTTCATATCTAAGAGTCTTTATAGTGGCTTTACAAATTAATAGAAATAAGTCAGAAATAAGAACTTCAAATTCTTAATCAATGTGACAGACAAGAAGTCATTGTCACAGCACCTGGGACAACTGACAACATAAATGATTTCAGATGCAGCATCATCCATCGCTGTATTCTTCAAACGTGCACCTCCCCAAAAAAGGCAAAGATGACTGCGTGTGGTCTGTCTTAAAAACCCCTCTCCTCTCTATCACTAAAATTATTTAGACAAAATAAGCGTCTCAGTATCATCAACAGTATTATAAAGATCTCTTTATGAAATAGCATAGTCTGACAGCACGAAGAAGCTCGGAAATGGTCAGCTGAAATAAAGGCATTATTTGAGGATCACATTCCCAAGCTTTGTCTTGCCATCGTGGATGCAGGTGCTATGACTGTCTTTCCCCTCCCCACAAAATGCAGGAACACAGAAACACAAGAACAACTGAAAATGCTACAGTGGTGCAGAGCTCCAGGAGCACAAAAAACCCAGACAAATCAGCAACAACATCAGTTTTTGTTTGTCTTTTTTTTTTTCTTCCACTAGCTGGTATTCCTGGACAAACCACTGCTAATAGCAGCTGGGTTTCACATTCTCTGTATCTGTCCATATCCATCACTACCTGTTGAAATAGTGATTACAATACTGAAATTCCTAAATGCTTTTCTCCCCTCTCATTTACCTTTTCAGGACTCTCAAGGCTTTCTCCTGATAGTGCTGATATTTTTCCAGCTTTTTCTTCCTCGATTTGCTCAAGGCATCTTGGATCCTGACTAAGAGCATTGGCCATGATGTTGTATGTAGTACCCAGAAGAAGGTTCTGGTTTCGGAAGGCCGTTATGTTCTTGCTAAGATAGTCAGATTTGGTGTCTTCTGTTGGAATGCAAAAACCAAAGTTGGTAATTTGACTAACAAAGCCGCTTTGTACAATAAACAAAGTGAAGCAGAGAGAAGGCTGTTACCAAGCAGGGAGATGGTTTTTAACACTGCGAGCACACGGTCGGGACAGCTCTGGTTCCGGCTGCAGCTGTGTGTGAAGCGGCAATAGGCGTAACTCCACCTCACCAGCCAGTCCTCCCTTGCTTTGGCATCTTTGCGCAGGTCTTTCAGAAGCTTCTTGGCAACTGAGAAACTGTTCTATATTCAGATTAAGACAGAATTTTCAGATAACGTATCCAAAGAGAAAACAAAACCTTTCTCCGACCAAATTACTAGGTAACACAAGTAAAGCTTTAACAAAACGAAGAGAAGTCACTGCTTGTTGGGTCTCGTTTTCAAAAGCATATTAATGCTAACGAAGAAATTTGAAAAGAAAAAGAGAAGAGCAGAGGTTTGACAAACCGAGGAAATTAAAATAATTCTTTCTGCAGTCAACAGGCATTGACTGTTCTGCAACATAAACACACATGGGCAATGTAACTTGGTTTATAACATCATTAAGCAAATTACTTATGTTTGTTTTCTGATGAAAGGTTTTATCTAAGTAATATTCAAGGAAATCTTGTTTTTTATTTACTTCTTTAAGAGTATTAGTCTACACAGCATTAATGTTATATTTGGTTATTACAGTGCTTAAGAGAAACTTTGTCACTGATTGCAGATTTCTGCAGCATCTCAGAAGACGAGGGAGGCTTCGACTTTAACGTAACTTGTCTTGTCTCAAGCTTTAAACACTAAAGGCCCATTATGAAAGATGGCTATGTTTCAGTCATTTTTAATCACATCCAAATCAAAAATTTTAAGTCACTTAGCTTTAGTTCTTTATAGAAGTGTTAACCTAACTGCATTAATGAAAACAGTAAAAAAATTTTAAAAAAATATAAAATGTCTCATCATTGCTGATTCAATATGAATTTGATTTGCTTTCATGTACAGAAGAGATTATTTGTAAATGAGCAAGCATAATGTTTGGTTGCAAGCATCCCTTCTACTAAAGACTAAAGCATTTCAGATACTTTATTTATCTTCCCTTTAAAGTGTCAGAAACCATCTGTGGATCAAAGGGGCCTTCAGGCATGTTTCCAGTAATGGCAAATTATCATCAAGTTTCTAATTAACATTTATCTATTTGTTTTCTTACTCTGTGTAACTGACTTTCTTGAGCTTTCAAAATGTCCTGGATGGCAAGGTCAAAGACAGACAAGGTTTACCCTGGCAAAAAGGTGCCCAAGACCACCTATGAGCTTTTTCCATCTGTAGTTTAGATATAATATTCTCACAAAACTGGAAGCTCTCAATCAGTACAGTCACCTGTTTTCTGGCACTTTCTACCATCTTCATTTTCATGTTAAATTTGCAGCTTTTAATCATTGAGTAAATGTCTTCATTCTGCTGATCCACTTCCATTTGGTCACCAGCACCATATTCTTCATCCACCTCCATACTATCATTGGACTGATCACAAAGAAGTTTCTCCTGCAGTTTGTCAAGAAAGAAACACCTGCACAATGACAAGAGAAATACAAATCACTCTGGTACGCATGCAAGGGAATGGACATTCCAAAATGTTGATCTGTCCAACAGTAAACAAAGCTAATTACTTTAGCTTTGTCGATTTAGACAAATATCAATCTAGAGCAATCATGCATAGCGAGGGCTAAACGTAGTCCTCCAAGTCTGGAAAGTCACAACTGGGGACATGTTGACCCTGAGAGCATTCTAGAATCTTGAATCAATGAGATTAAGTATTAAAAAAAATGTCCATAATAGAGTAGTATTTTTTCTTAGTTTGTTCTTTTTAAAATCATAACTACAGCCTCAAAATTCACCGAGCCATAATTTGTAGTCCAACTTGACAGAACTGCAAACAAACAGGAGTCTTGTTTAAATAGTGCATATGGCTGTATTTTATGTCAACCTGCAATTCAAATATAAATGACACCAACATAAGTAAACAGTGAAATTTGTGTCGTAAAAAAGACGAGTGACCACAACCAACTTTTGAAAGGGAAATGCCATGAATCAATGCTAAATCCTTTTCGTTCTACAATTAGTCCTATCTAATTTAATGGCATCTCTCGTTACATAGGCTGTTATTCAATGCAGGGAAAAGCACTGCAGTCTGGAACAGGGGTAGGTGCTGAATAAAGGCACATCCTTTGTCACTAATTTAAGATGAGATAAAGGTTTTCTAAAAGCACATAAAAGTGTTCGAGACAATCTTTCAAGTCACAAATTTTTTGAGACTTTGTAGAGGTGTAAGCCACAGAATGTATTCTGCCTAATATTTAATTGCAATGAGCTCTTCTGTAGCCATACTTTCCTGGCACCCAGAGATACTAAAATAAATTACAGATCTCAGTGGGTATCACCAGAACTGTTGAAGCAGCTGTCCCCCAGAAAAGGAGGACAAATCTAGAGATGCACTGGAAGAATGGATGGAGACAGACACCACAGGGAGGACAGATAACTTCCAAATTCAAAAAAACATTCCAGATTCTTCAGAGCTAATCCAAAGCAGTCTCCGGAGAGCCTTTGTTCTTTTGAGCAACAGTCACACAGCAGAAGTCCCTAATTACAGCACCAGCCCTTAACTTTCCTGTAAACATGTGAAGCACTGATAGTGACAGGACTGGGCTTATTTTCTGTGCTCCCTAACTTTGGAACTGCCTACAAAGCAGGTAAGTATTTTTATTCATAACAGACTGGCCTTTTGGGTGGTGTTTCGCTGAGCTAAATGCAGCCGATTTACTCCACTACAAGCGGATGAGTTTAAGGGCTGCTGAAGTGGGCCAGTTTGTACAGCCCATGTAGTCACTGATGCTAGAAAATGCCTAAACTAACATGTATGTTTCCATATAAAAATGTCATTTATTTCTTGTCCATTTCACAACCTCCTTTTGCTTCTTACTACAAGTTAGTCATACAAAAACTAGTTATACTGATAAAGCTACTACAATGGTTAAACAAAAAAAAAAGAAAAAAAAAGTAATTTACTGGATCAACAACCTCCTCATATGAAAACAACCAGTATTAGAAAAAGCATCTCTCAGAACTCAACAGGCAGACAGAACTAAAGCTAACTCAGGAATGTAATTTTACCGATTTGTAATGATATCATCCCAGATGTTCATAGGATCCATTTTAGCATCTGGGTATCTGCTTGTCCAAATTCTGAGAAGTCTCTTAAGGGAAGCCTGTGAAGCTAAGTTACCTAGAAATCAATTAAGAGTATTTTAAATGCATCTAAATCCAAACAGCACAAAAAAACCCTAAACCAAACAGAGTCTAACATTTAAACCATGAAACTACAATGAAACAACCCACTTGCATTTCTGAGTTTGCATTAAATACACTACTTGGTGATCATATTGCTTCTGTTTATTGCTGAAACACAGGAGGTTCAATAAGGACATTTGTTTGAAGTGTCACTGGGAATCACCACTGGGGAGACACCCTTCCATAAAGGAATATGCTGGAATATAGTGGAACTGATAACCAAATTTGACACATAGTTCAGTTTATGCACATAGATTTGTACTTCATGCCTATCTCAGTAGCTATAAATTATACACCACATAAAAGATTTATCTCTGCCTACCACTATTTGCTACCAAAAATGAATCCAACAAAAATCTTTGTTTAAATCTAGTATTTACACTTTTAAAAGAGATACTTAACTCCTATCACAATAGCTAGGCTAATAAAACTTTGTCATAGAGCACAGAATTACTTTCAAGCCAATCTTGAACAACTGCAATAACTGTTACTGTCAAGAAGACAGTCAGAAGTAATTTCAGACATGCACTCCTTCAAACAGGATTTCAGTCTTTTAAGCGTGGAAACAGAAATGCAAAGTTCAGCAAACCATGATTATTCAACACAGTGAATGCAAAATCACTTCAGAAAAAAATATATCTTTACTTCTCTTGGTCATAAAATTGATGAAATCCTGTATTTCTGTCAAAGCTTGTATAGACTGCAGTTTGGTCATTCGACTTTGATATAACAAAGTATCAATACTGGAATAGCTCTGAAAAGAAAAGAAGAGAATGGAATATTTCATATAGAGAAATTACAACAGGATTCTATTCAGTGCTCTACATGCTATTTATCTGATGCTGCCATATACTAGGTTCTAAAACTGAACCTTTTACAAGTAGTTTAGTAACCTGTAATCTGAAAGCAACTCTGCTTTGGACAAGCATAGAGGCATATTTCAGCTGCCAAATCAGCTAGATTTTAGGATGGTCCTATGGGCTAATTAAAACTTGGTAATGGATGGAACTTGTAACCTCTCAATGTAATATTCTCTTTTAAAGTTTGTTCTGGGGACAGGAGGCTTCGAAAAGATGAATGAAATAAAACTGCTATTAATCTGCACAAAGAATTACTCTGAAACAATAACTCTGAAAAATTTCCAATAGATGAAGACAGCAAAATAAAACAAAAATGGGAGGATGCACTCCACTCTCTGGCCCAACTCTCATCGTTGCAAGCAGTGACAAAGGAAGCTTTGTCATGATTGGGAAGCACCTAGATTTCATTGTATTTGGTCAAGTGTTTCTCTCAAGTATATCTAGCATTCATAACAGGAAAAACAAGTTTAATCATTCCATGAGTTTATACAGAAAAAAATCATACCAGAGATAGCAGAGATTGTTACCTGCATGAAGATCTGCATGCCATTGCTAATGTAATACTTGGCTCTGTCAAAATCATCTTGCAGGATGTAAAGGAGACTTAGCTCTTGGCTGTAATGCATTTCTATAAAGTCTTTCTTCTGTTCTGTCTTCATTGCCTCATCGATAAAAGTCAGCAAAGTCTGATCATTTTCCCCACTGAGCAGTAACTTCAACTTACTGCGGATTATATAGGGCAGATATGTCTCCTACAAGGTGAAAATATAGTCTTTATTTCTAGGAATGTAATATGACATGATCAACTTTTTGTTATCAGGGGCAAATTAAATATGTAAAAAATATTTTGAGCTAGTTTCTTAAGTGTTTTCCCTTTACCCAAATTCCAATTTGCTAACAAATCACAGCAGCCTTTTCTCATAGGCACAAAAAGTTGTCAGGAAATCCCACCAGTTTCAAAACCAGTGGTTTGGTAACTGTTAAAACATGTAACAAAAAGCAATATAAAGCAACAAAAACACTGCAAGAAGAGGATAAAGCTGGTGCTGTTAGCAGCAGTCATAGAACCAAGGTGAAAATTAAACAGCCTACAAAACCAGCAAAAGTAATTGCTTCAATTATATATCGGACTCTCTGCTTATTTCCATAATAAAGATAATCCAAATAATGCAGTTTCTTTCCACCCACAATGACATTACTGTAAGACATCCCTGCAGAGATGAAAAATTGCACCGTATCAACAAATTGATTTCTAAAAACCTGAAAAAATGGATCATTCCATGTTTTGCTTAGGTCTGGGGGTTTTCCACTATCGATATTAATGGTAGCACAATACTCCAGTGGCTTCCACTCAGTGAGGTGGTCATAGCATTCCAGAGATGCAAGTTCCCAGAAATCCTTCTCCGCTTCTGTTGGCTCCCCATCCTGCCAGTCTTCTTTAGAGAGTGCCTAGGGGACGAATTTAGGGGGGAGGAAGGTTTTCAGCTGGAATCTGACACTAGTTTCAATTCCAGGAACTTAAGAATAATTCATTGTCTCATAAAAATATCTATCCATTTACCAAAATGTGAAAGCAATATTAAATGCAGAAAACTGAAGCTTGTCAGTATTTACATATAAATTAATTTCAGCTACCCATCTTCAGGAAACCTGCATTTTTAAACAGCGAAGACTTTAAAAGAAGGTTAGAAAGAGAGTCTTCTTCATTTTAACCCACTGTAACACTAATTTTCTTTGTTATGAACACATGCAGTTTGGGGAAGTGCTGTGCCCATGGTATTTTTCACTTCTCTGCCCAGGTGATCGTGCATGTGAAGCTCTGTGGTGAGCTGTAAGAAGTGTCACACTTACTGCTCTGTTGTGACTGCTCATCTGTTCCTAAGTCTTTACAGACTGAACCACCAATCAAACGAGGCACAAGGACATTTTTAAAAAATATCGTGTTTCTTGAAATGTTTCATTTTGGTCTATTAGCTTTAAGCCATGAGAGATTTATGAAATAAAAAAAAATAATAATCTTGTTGTCAGTTTACCTCATCATAATATTTAGCTGCTTCAGCATAATCACTCCTTGCTTCTGCCAACAACGCTTTCTGTGTAATTTCCTTAGTCCCAATCTTACCACTGAAAATGCCACGAAGGACATCATAATCCCCAAGAGATCGGTACAGCCTAGTAAAATTGAAAAGGGAAATCTTTTAATTGATTGAACAGAAGTATATCAACACAAACACAAGCTATTTAAAAAATAGTAATTAAATAAGCAGTAATATTCTGACTTGTGATAGAAAAAAAAGATAGTTCTTATATAAGATCACATATATATATATTTAACTACATAACCTTCATCTTGTAAGGTAATACCTGAGCTGTGGAAACTCCTGCAGTAGAAAAGCTATGAACAAGGTGTTTTTCAGCAGTCTGATAGCATCATCAGGGTGCACAGCTGTTAAGTCTAACTGCTCAAACTACAAAACAGTAATTAACTGACAAGAAGTTAAAAGCATATCTAGTTCTAAAAGAGGGAAAGACTAAAAAAGAAATCCCATGAGCCATAAAGGCGGAGTTCCTCACAAGGTAAACCTAAAGGGGAGTCAATTGTCTCAAACAAGAATTTACTTTGCAAGTTCAATCCATCTGATCACATCTGGGGGAAGCTCTGTCTTTCCACGCATCCGCTTGGACGGGGGCTGTTCCGGAGGGGACAGAGCCATCAGGGCACGCTCCAGAAGAAGGATGCCCATGGGCTGCTGTAAACTTGCAAGGCAGCTCGTGCTCACGTTCGCCGAGTCCAGTTCTAGTAGCTCTCTGTGCTGATAACTCATTTCCTATAAAAGAAACCAACAGCTGTCTACTTGGTCTAAAACTGCACTGCTAATTACTTTTTACAGAGTGCCTACGTGGTATCTCTTGTCTTTGGAAACAAGCCATGAATCTCCAGAATTTCCCGACTCTAGGAAAACTGGAATGCTTTTCCTTCTCCGCTGTTGCTCTTTGGACAGAGAGCAGTAGAGAATAACTCCTCTGCTTCATCTGTCTGCAGGGCATGGGACAACTCTCTCAACAGAAACACCTGGAAAGCTGGGGAGAGGCAGATGGACACATTCCCAGCCCTGATCTTTCCTTCTGTCTGTTGGCAGCGTGGTGCCTGCTGCACAGCAGCTGTGTTTCACTTTGGTGCACTGCTGCCAGAAGCCAAAGGCACCACTAACCACGATGTCTTCTCTGAGCTGAAGGTTTTCTAGCCACCTTCAGCTATTACCCAGTTTTAGCACACCACAGCTTCCTGTTAAGACTCATTTAGTACTGCACTCATCTAGACCTGACATAAAGACATGATAATATTTTAAGCAGATCTTTATCCTATTTAACAGCAGTCCAACTACAGAATAACCTCTTTTTCAGGGATAAACATTTGCTAAGATAAAACCAAAAGCCCTTTCCCAAGAACGTCAGGAAAAAGTGCAAGAACTGTGCAAATACAATGGTATGTGCAGAGAACAAGTAACCTCCCAAACTCAAAATTTACGGAAATTGTCTCACATCAAAGGAGAAATCTTCCTACTTAGTAGGAATAGTTGTCACCATTTTGGTGACAACTTGATAACTTATCTTCTGAATGCAGAGGGAGAGTTCCTTGCTCTGCACGCAATGCGTTCTCTGACTTTACTTGTACCACACGTTCAAAGATTAGGACAAATGGCATCCAAGTTGACCTGACAGCTATAATATTTACCAACAATGTCATGTTCTTCAGAGGCCAGGTACCTCTGTGTAAACTTTTGTTGTGGGGTTAACTTCTTTCTTAGTATTTCTGCTGATATTTTCATTCTGTCTTGAAAGCCAATTCCAAAGCTTCATAGTCACTTTTAAGATTAGACCTGTATATGAAACCAGCTCTTTTTAACACCAAGTTACTTTCCTAATGACACTTGAACCTGTAGAAGACTAAAAAGTCAAACAACCTCAAGGAAATGGCAATGAAGTAGGAAGGCTTTCTGAAACAAGCCACGATTTATTATATTGTTGGTGTATAAGAAGCAGAAATTTTATTTCCAAATGGCCAAGCCATTAGGACAGCCTCTGTGAGCCAAATGATTGCCTCGGCACCGTGTGCTGTCCCTCTCCCAACTCTCTCTCCTGATCAATATGAGCTCTGTTCCCTGCTGGGGAAAAGACTTCCTTTCACTGTTACGCACATTGATCAAATGCACAGGCAGAGGCTTGCCTTCATGCTGCTCTTCTGCTATTGAATGGGGACAGCAACGATATGTTCTTGTCACTCTTACAAAGTCCATATCTTTGACTAATTGTAACTTGTCTGGTTTTCGAGTCATTTTATGTCTATTCAGAAAAAAAAAAAAAAGAAGTGGCCTAACAGAACTGTGTTATTAATAGGGTCTAACAGACAGCATAATTCAACACAAATAGTAATATCAGGACAGAAAACCAAATGCAATGTCAAGAGGGAATATTAACAGATAGCTATTGTAAGATGCTGGCTCAAAAAATACCAAGGCAGCCCAGAAAAATCCCCATAGATTTGACCTTTTATGCAGCTGCACAGAAAAAAGTAAACAAGAAATTACATTTTTTCAGATGTGTAAATACAAGTACTAAGAAGCAAAACTTGTCACTGTTTAAAAAGCTAGTCCAAACTAGACATTTATGTATTACTAATGACACCTACAGTCACAGAATATTTAAATTTCTTTAGCAGAAAGAAAATACTATTCAAAATAGATTATTTTGAGAGCTACAAATGGGACACAACATTAAGAACAACAAGTTGACAAGTAACATTAAATCAGTGACAATGAGTATGTAACAGGTCCTTGGAAAAGGTTTTTTTTTTTTTATTTCCCTGAAAACTAGGCTAAAAGATGAAATTCACAATCTGATCCAGGGCAGTATATCCTCACAGCAGAAAGGCTTCTGTTTCCTCTCCAGTGAAACGGCTGTGGTGCACCCACTCACCCTGAGGTGGGAAAGAGTCCTTCCCTCATTCCTGAAAATGCCCAGACAACTACTTCAGGGGACTAATTTGAAAAAGTAACCAAGAGATGTTAACAACAAACAGTCTGACAGCTACTGATATCCTCAAGACATCAAAGTATTCCTCAGTAAGCACTTCCCAGAAACAGGAAGATAAGCACATGACACCCACATAACCCTTTCAACTGTTCTTGTGGCTTTCCTTTAAAATCATATCTCTTCTTGTTACTGACTCTATTAAAGACTTTAAAAGGTGACTCAAACGCCACAGATCAGGAATTGTAGAAACCCTGAAAAATCAGTTCAGAGTCATGAATAACTATCTTGTTCACCTTAACAAGAGTAATTTGAAATGTCCATTTGGTATATCATTCTCTTTCCATCTCAATCTAAATTTCAGTAACAGTGTATAACGTGCACTACCACTGGCTTTATAACATATCCAAAGACATTATATTCAGTTACTTTCATGCCATATAGCAGGATTTACCTGGATGCACGCAATGAATGGTGGGAAGTAAGACAGGCTCGTACTCAGGAAATTATTGAAGTCGTTCAGCAGTTTCTGGATAATAGCTTTTTTCTCAGAAGGACTTTTAGATTTTTCTACCTCATGAAAAATTCCATCAAACAAGCTGCTGAAAAGCTGCTTGGCAAATGTTGGATCTTTCTGTAAATTACAACAAAAACACAACTAAATTTTGCTGTGACACAATAAACTAATAAAAATATTAAGAGATTCAACCCACCCTGTACCTAATTCCTATGTGGACACTCTTTGGGAGTGGAATAATTACTCTGGCATGCATCACACCTATGCCAGTAATTACTGTATTACCCATTCAAACCCCCATCTTAATTCTCCTGCATAAAGAAACTCCAAGATAATGTAGGTTTCGGGCCAGAGTGTTGGCAGAGAGGGTGGAATTTACAACTTTTGCATATTCACAATTCCCATTACAGAAACCAGACACCCAACATCATCTTAAGGACACCACTGCCAGTGAAGAGGGTTTCAGGAAAAGCCAGAAGACATCAATGTGTGAGAAGACCCAGATCTAACACTGAAGGAGGACTAGACTACCTGTACAGACAGACAGTTCCATCTGAGATATATATATGCACTTTTTAAGCAAGAAATAAATTTATGAGTAACATAATCTTATGTATCCTGGCCTATCATGGGACTGGATTTTGGTCTAACTCTTGATCTCATGTTATTCAGATAACTCATGATTTTGTTACTTCCTCCCTTTGCAAGAAATAAGAGACCACCAAAAGAAATCAAATACAAAGGTAGTCTGGAACACCGTGACTTCCCAAACACCTATCCCAAACTAAAATAGGATAGGTTCAGCCTACAGTTTCTACTGCTCTCACGTAGGAAAAGGAATATTGGATCAGCTTTACTGAGTAGTCTGAGTCTAGTCTTAGACACAGTAATTTAATCTGTAGTCATATAAAAAATAAAAATGAATGTTTTGTTGCTGTACAGCAAGATGCCCTTTGCATTAACATCTGTAAAGACCACCACCATCTTTTTCTTAGAGGAACCCAGAGGCAATGGACAACAGCTGATGTCTCAGGTCCTCAGTGTTCAACTCAACTGCTCAGGCAAAGCAAGGTACAAGGCATCTTCGCTCATGACTACACCAGCCCAGGGGCAGGGGAAATATTCCCTCAAAACAGACACTTTAAATGTGTATCACAGTGGTTGACTACTAAACAACAAATCAATTTTGAAAGCAGCCACCCAACTACACATTATCTTCCCCACAAGAACAGAAAACTTCACAAATGACCTTTGAAAAGCAGACAGACCTGGGCAAGGCCCTGCAGAGGGGCAATGAGACTGCAGTATTCAATCTGGATGTCTGGAAGGTCTCCCACACGGTAACTTCTGTACAAAGTAACCTGGGCATCATACTTCATCTTCAGCTCAGATTTCATCTCCTGAAAAGCATTGCTCATGTTAAAAAACAAAATAAAATCGTATTACTTTGAAAGAGCTGTACCTAGAAAAGACAAGTAAGAGCATCCCTGAAGAGTTTTATAAACTTTTGCCATGCTTATTAAACAAATACACTTTCTATAAAGCTGCAATATTGTCAAATCTAAAATTATCTTAGTCAATTAAGAACTCTGAAGTCCTGTTCATAAACTTACTTCGGCCATTATCTGTTAACATTAATGCCTTGTGTTTCCTGCTTCCACAGAGGTAGTATTTAAGTAATTTTTAAGACAAGGATTATGACTGACAGGTAGTGAGCTGCTCTGGTTTAATAAGTCACTGCCTGGCAGCTGAGCCACAGTAGCCCATAATACACTGCCTGGCCCAGGTGCCAAGTAAAATGAGGTTACTACAGCCTGTGTGTTCTATTTCACACAGCAGGACAGCGAGAGGAAGGAAGAATGAACCTGCTAGAATTGATTCCTAGTAAAACTTAAACTAAGCTGTAATAAAACTGTTGTAAACTGCAATTGTTAAATAGCTGCCCTGCCTTTTGCTGAGGCTGAAAGGAATGCATTTAAATTGAACAAGAGCTACTAGCACAAATAGGCAACACCTATCTCTTCCTCTGCCTTTCTTCCTTTTCATAGCACTGATAGAGTATAAGGAAATCAGCAGTAAGTTTAGAGCCCGGGATTTTATTCTGAGCTACTGACATAACCAGTGAAACCAGCAGACAATAAGTAGATATATACATATTGGTAGAATGGAAACAGGAAATAGAAGAAAGCTTGAAGATTGTTTTTTTCTCATCTGTAAGCCCTCCCTAATTTTTCTTCAATGCAACCTCAAAGGAATGATTTGAAAACAAAAAAAATTCTGGAGAAACATGCTGGGAGAATTAGGACTTTGCTAAAGCTACTTCCAAATAATTCCTTGCTCAGAACCTACTTTTACCTGTTTTGCCCCATCAGGTATGGTCTTAAAGCAAGCCACCACGTTCAATGTGTACTTATGTGTAACAAATCTCTTGAAAAGTTTAAGGGGTCCTGACAGAACTCAGTCTCCTCTGGTCTTGTATTGGGGAATGTCACAGGGTGATCTGGTGGTTGTATGTTGGCCTGTTACACTGAATGCACTACAGGTTCTGTTTTTCAGGGTGGGAGGAAATGGTAGCTTTAGCCTGTGAATAAATATAAATGGCTAAAATAGGTGTTTGTGTGGTTATTCCAGACATAAGTTCTGTTTACACAGTTGTCTGCAGCTACAAAGAATTATAGAAATGTCTCAAAATGGTAGCTCTTCTGCTACCTGGTGTCCTTTGCTCTTGGTCTAAACTTATCATTTTTGGATGATAATGTATGTTACTTTTAGTAAGGTGAACCTCTGAAAAACTATTACAGAGGTTAAAAATACTTAAACTAATTATAAGGACATGGCACAACCAGGAAACCCACACAGAATGAAGTTTCTAGCCTTGATAAATACTCAGTAAATGATTATCATAAACATCCCTTCAGATTAAAAGTATGCAACAGTTCTGCTTAGTCCATCAGCTGTAGCACACTTCTGAGTTCACCTTCAGACACTGGATAATGTTCTCCAACTATTTCTGGAGAGTTCTGCAGCTTTAAGCCTCTTAGTTTCCAGGAAGACAACCATAATAGCTTCCCATAGCTATTAGGGACCCCATCACATAAAATCCCTTCATACACACACAGTGGTAGACTGAAAATGTTATCACCCAGCTCTTTTCTCACTCATGTTAAATAACATCATTTAGCTTTAAGCACAAAAATAGCACGATTTGCAGATAAAACCTTCTAAAGCTCTTAAAGCAGCGACCAGTATCTTACACCTACCCTTTCTCCACAAAGTTACTTCTAGGGATGAAATACAAGACTGCAAATGGTATTGGCGCTTAAGGCTTTGAATTTATTTGGATTGACAAACCTTTTCTCTTTTCTGTTCAGCCACACCTTTTCTAGCATAAATCAAACTGAGTTTATCCTGGTCCTTCAAGAAACGTCTCCGCAGTCTTAGAATTTCTGCTCGTTCTTCTGTACCTGGGGAACACACAATCATATCCATAGCTTTTACTTTCTCAAGCAAACTTCAGATTTAAGGCAAGAACATCATATAATAACAAACATAATCTTTGTATTTACCAGCTTAACAGCTAGTCTCATAAGTTTTGTATCGATCAACCCAATGCAAGGCCTTTCAACAAGACAGCAAATTACAATGAATTAAGTTGTTCTTAGGAGAAAAGGTAATAAGCATTTGTATAAAAACTTTAAGCACGTGGATGAGGTATAAGGGTCAAACTATCGTGCGGGGAAAGGCACTAAAATCCATGAACAAATTTGCCGCATATGACAGATTTATTTAACTCTCAAAGGCAAGTATGGCATTTGTACCACATTCCGTATATAGCTCCCTACATAAAGGAGGTCCTAAATATATTCCAAGATGGGGAAATAATACTACAGTGCTATATTTTTAAAGTTAGTATTATAGAACTGTCACTGGATCAACTCCTGCTCAGGACAGTTATCGAGAAAGGCCACTTTACAGACTGCTCAGTCCATTTTCTAGGAAAGAAGAGTGAACAAACTAAACATAACTGGCATTTTCCTGGTAGAAGACTAGGGACTGACTGGAAGGTACACTGACCTCTCTCCCTCTGCAGTTCAGCATGGTTCATTCAAAATTGCCCTGAAACACCTCTCAGGTACTGAAAAGGTCAATCTTTACCTGAACTCCAACTCTTGTCCTTCCAGTCTAAATTTTAACAACAAGGTAGGCAAAGGTAAAAAGGGGAGGAAATGGGGAGAAGGAGCCTAAGCCATTCCAGAACAGTACCGGTATTTTTAATTAACTGGACAGACGAAGGAGCATTCTCAGAAAATAGAAGGTAATTCTAATGCCAGATTGCAATATGTTGTAGATTGTGTCTGGACAGGCTGGAGAGCTGGGCAAGGAAGAACCTCATGAGGTTCAACAGGGAAAAGTGTAGGGTCCTGCACCTGGGGAGGAATAATGTTAGGTACCAATACAGGTTAGGCATGGACCTGCTGGAGACAAGCTCCGAAGAAAAGGATCTGGG
>BJBW01014528.1:2603-32680 GCA_004320125.1 Scolopax mira | reverse complement strand
AATCAGACTGTAATCTGGGATATGCATCCTCCAAAAACCACAACACCTAGGAAAGCTTTTGCTTCCTTTTTACTAGTTGGTGGAGAGAGAGCTGCTATTTTATTCAGCAAGTCCATTGAGATCTTGTCATTTTACTCCTAAAATCTGGATCTCCTGTGCAGGTCCCTTGACCTTGCTTCATCTTGTGGCAAAACCAGCTTTCAGAAGGATTTGAATTATTTTATTCCCTTTCTGAAAAACTTCTTCTGCTGTGTTGCCCCATACGATGATATCATCAAAGTACTGCAGATGTTCTGGAGCTTCACCCTGTTCCATGCCAGTCTGGATCAATCCATGGCGAATGGTGGGGCTGTGTTTCCACCCCTGGGGCAATTGGTTCCAGGTGTACTGGATTTCTCTCCAAGTAAAAGAGTATTAAGTGGGGACTTATAAAGGGGCAGAGAGGTGGTAATGTAGATTTTGATTTTCAGGATTCTACAGCAGTGAGTATTTGATCTTAACATTTATAAGGAAAAAGAAAAAATATTCTTTTTTAATATGTTTAAGGAATTTTTCAAGCTCTTTGGAACATGGGAATTTGCAAACTGGATTAGAAAAAAAGGGCTGTTGAATCCCTACTTAAGACAAAATCTAACATTTTCTATTCAGATAAGTTTGCAGCACTGTTCCTGGAGCTGCCCAAAGAGATATATTCTCATTCTCGAATACAAACTTGCAGAATGTTGCTGGTAAATTTAAAATAAGAACCTAATCTAAGTGTTATGTAAGTGTCCTTTAACTTTTCCACTTGCTTTATATGCTTTTAAGTCAATGGCATTTCCTAGAAATCAAAAGGCTATAAGGGATATTAAAGAAAGTGGAAGGATTCAAACTAAGATGATCATCACTCAGAGCTGTGGTGCCAAGCAACTCTCTACCATGATTTATATTCTTTACCTTCACCTACATTGTAGGTTTTCCATATTTTTCCTGCATATTCATGTGAAAATAACCAACCACAAAGACTATGGCTCCAAGACTTGCTGGAAATAAGGTCTTGTGCAGCAGCTGGTATTGCTCTCCGTTGACTGGCTCTGAGCCAAATCTGCCCCAAAAGCTCCTCACTGTGATAGCTTGGTACCTAGAAAATTACATAGTATCTTAGTTACTGCAGTGTCTTAATGTAATTACTAAGCTTCTGTACCTGTGATAGTTTATGTCTTTCAAGTTCCAAGTAGGGGCTTTTCCCATGGAGACATGCCCCCACATTTATGGAACTTTTTCAAACCACCTTTCATTTCCACAAGTGTTCTCTTCAGTTTTCTACCTTATTTATGTAGCTTCCATTCCATTTACAAAGCTGAAAGCATTAATATAGGGAAGCTGGCAAGCAGAAAGCCTTTTTGTCTGGGAAGGTAATGGAATTTTGCTCAGTTATTTTACCAGGAATAGAGGATGATTAACACTAATTACAGCTTGAGACTCTGAGAGAAATTTGGAGTAAAAATGCAAGATGTAGTTTAAAAATAACTATTGCAGTAACAACGTTATTTGTCTTGAGGCAAACAAATTGAAAAGGCTTTCTGTTTACTGGACTTTTTTTTTTTTTTTTTAAGTGTCATTTCATAACATTGAACTTAATAGAAACTGATTCAGATTTAGAATCATAGAATCTGTATAGAAATGTATAGGTTGGAAGGGACCTTGTTCTGTCACTTGGGGTTCAAGCTCAGTGGTAACTTCAGGAAGAATTGGACAGCATTGGGCAGGCAGCAGAGAGAAACACAGAATTGCTAAACAGTGTGACCATACATATTTATCTATATAGGAATGAACTACAAGAATAAGAGCTCATTTTCCTAATGCTTACTGAGGAATATAGTCAGACACATAACTGCCCCATAGACACAGTGATTGACCTATAAGCTACTCACCTTATTTTATTACTCCAGTGTGTAGTATCGACAGTATGTGCTAAATTGAAAAATACTTAGCTTTCAGTATAAATAAGAGAGGAGCAACGGCACCCCTGTTTACAGCATGAAGATCTGAGCAGCTGCAGGTGTGCAATAGACAGAGGTGACTCTTTTGAGTGTAAAATTGCTGTACATTTGCTATAGCGGCATATATGAGTTTACTTCTTCTGAGGATGTTCTATCTACACACCCAAAATGTCTGTGAACAGCTACCATCAAGGACAGGGATTTGAACTTTATTAAGGAAGACAGAGCTATTAAACTGGCGGTGCCCTAATGGACTACAGTTACAGCTGTGCTTCTCTGTGGAATGAGCAGAACTGTCTCACAAAGGGGGATGGCTAGTTATTTCACATTCGGAAGGACATTTCTAGTTCAAATTGGTACACTTTCAAATCATTGTTTCAAAAGTATACATATAATTTTTCTAATTTTTTTTGACTTTTTAAAACACTATGATCAAAACAGGCATTGTCATTGGCAGCTGATGACAAAAGCCATTCTTTCCAATTCAGTGTCCTCAGGTGGAGTTGTATAAAAAAGAAAACCTTAAAATCCAATCTTTTCACCATATCTTATTTTTCCCCCTTCGTTTATTCTGTAATAGAAAATCAACTCATCAAGGTGGTTCTTTTTTTTCTAATCAATGACTCTCAGGTGTTAAGATCCTCAAACAATACTTCTGACACATGGTGCAAACAGATGTTTTGCAAGTGAGACCTTGAGTAATTCCAAGAAAACATTCCTGCAAATTAAACTGAAAAGTGTCGCTTGTGTTAGAACGAGAATATCTACAGCAGTGGCTCTCAGCCTTGGAGAATTGGAGTGCCACTTCATCCCTGAACAGAGCCACATGCTAATTATTCTTCTACTGCATTATGCTGTTGCATCATTTTTTAGTCACTATCAGAAACCATTGTATGGTTATCAAACATGTCCTTAGGTCTAAGATGAAAAATCTGTAGAAAGGAAAAAAAAAAAAAATTAAGAAAATGGTGGGTTTACCAGGGTACTTATCCAGCATGTGCAGCAAGTCAACATCATCATATTTTGCATTTTCAGTTTCTAAACCCTTCACTGCCTTTTGTTAGGATTCTACTTCTAATTGCTTTTAAGTCAATGGAGAGTTCCTGGTGGCACACACCAGTTTTGGAATGGACACTAAAAAAATTAAAATAGCAGGATAAAACACTGTGAAATTTAGCCTGAATAGATCATTACTATTTTTTTTTTATCCAAATTATTTTCCTCATGCTCTGTCTGAAAAATGCCTTTCTTGCTTTCTTCCTACGCCTTACAGGGTCATATGTATGTAATTTGAATCCTACAAATACTATGAGGAAAGGCAATGAATATGAAACCTTTTTTTTTCCTTATTAGTTACTGAAAGAAGGACATAATATAAATTCTCTCAATATAAAACACTCAGGAATCTGACTGAGAGAGATGCAGAAAAGGAGGGAGAGACAGATGTCATGAGACCTGAAGTAAAATACAAAGCTTCATTCCAGCATTAGCCCTCCTCTAATGACCACAAATCTATCTATGAGATACAAAATAGTACATACCTCACCTTCACTCTTTTTTTTTTCTTTTTTTTTTTTTTTTTTTTTTTTTTTTTCTCCAGAGGTTTTGTTCTTTGAGCACCATTTTGCACAAAGGAAACTTTTGAGCACAAAACATATCAGAAATATCATCTAAAAATATCAGAGAAGAGAGTTCTTGTAAGACAAGTAATTTAATACCATTGTTTGACTGAACCTGAAGGGCTTACAAAGTCAGTTACATGGTCCAAAGAAAGGAAAAAGCAAGTCAATATCAAAGGTCTGATAGCCTGTCCTACAAGCAAGGAGCAATATCAGGGGTCTGAGAAATGCTTCTAATGACTTCTGGCTTGGCACAAAGGCTAAACTCATCTCATTTACTTTCTCAGGTCTACTGAGTAGGATTACAATTTCTCCATACAGACCATAATAGAGTTCCCCTAAAAAGCAGAACATCTTTTCTCTTTGTTCTGGGAGAAGTCTTCCACTTAACAGTGGCTCACAATATCACCTGGTATGGAAGGGTCGTGTAGTAGGTTGGACTAAAGAAATTATAAAGGCTTCCAGATTGATCTTAAATCCCAGATCTACCCAGAACCACAAAACTATAAAAATTCACTAAATCAACACTAATTTGCATTAGGTGATTTATTTTTGGTAAGAGAAACAGAATAAAACCTTAACGCTTTCACTTAGAAGTTCTTAGAAAGGGAGCATGCGTAACAGTGCATCGTAAATTTGCTGTACAAATTTCTTTCCTACAATTGGAAGACTGCTTTTATAGAATAAAAAGGAAGGGAAAAACCCACACAACTTCTAATCTAAATAGCTTAAAGTGATCTGATATAACTTGAGTACCAAAATTAAATACTTCCATTTGTAATCACCACAGTTTTCCTCAGTAGTTGAAGAAAGGCTTCTCAAGAATGGTTAAGGTGTCAGGTACATTTGCTCAGCATTTTGTGTCTGAATTTCATATAGAAACACAGAATCACTAGGTTGGAAGGGAACTTTTTAAGATCATTTAATCCAACCAATGAAAAAACAGAACAAAACAAAAACCCAAACAATAAAAATAAAAATAAAACACAGACAAACACAAGAACCCACACAAACCACACCCCAAACACCACCCACTCAACACTAATCCATATCCCCGAGCATAACATCAAGTGTCTTGAATACCTCCAGGGGTGGTGCCTCAACCACCTCCCTGACCAGCTTATTCCAGTGCCTGACAACCCTTTTAGTAAAGAAATATTTCCTAATATCTAACCTGAAGCTCCCCTAGTGCAACTTGAAGCCATTGCCCCTTGTCCTATCATCTGTGACCTGGGAGAAGAGACCAACCCCCACCTCTCTACAGCCTCTTTTCAGGGAGTTGTAGAGATCGATAAGGTCTCCTCTCAGTCTCCTCTTCCCCAGACTGATCAACCCCAGCTCCCTCAGCCTCTCCTCATAAGGCTTGTGCTCCAGACCCCTCACCAGCTTTGTTGCCCTTCTCTGGACTTGCTCCAGAACCTCAATGTCTTTCTTGTGGTAGGGGGCCTAAAACTGGACACAGTACTCAAGGTGGGGTCTCACCAGTGCCTAGTACATGGGGAAGAATACATCTGCTAACTAAGCTGAAGATCCTTCTATTAGAAAACTTTTGTTCCTTTTAAGGACATTAAAAGCAGAATTCAGCTTGGTAAACTTTAAGTGTTGGCTTAGCCAAAGCTAATTGGCTCAGCTCCCTTTGTAGACAGTGCAGTCAGAAACAGGCTCCTCAGAAGTGTGATTCATTTTGGTTGTCGTAAAGCCTAGTGAATCACCACTAGAGAAACCTGTATGATAAAATAAACAGTCTTAGACTTTGATAACTGTTAGAAGTGTAGATCAAAAGGTGGATGACTGTGTTACGCCCAGTCATACCTCTAACCTTTTTCTATTTACCTAACCAGATGGAGCTCCTTGAGTCTAACAACAAAAGCAGATTTACACTCAATTTTGTGGTTCTTTTCTGCTTTCTTTCCAATTTGCAGATCTCCTTATTGATCTGCAGAGGCAAGAAATGAGCACAGTATTCCAATTACAGCTATACCAGTGTTAAATAAAGAAATATTGCAATTGGCTTGGTCTAATTTGCCCACTTTGTATATTCAGGGTTCATATTAACCTTTTTACCACTGTGATAAAGTCCTTTGCAGAATCACCCATTCTCAAAGTTGTTTCTCTGCTCTCCAAGAAAAACATATGTTCCTAATTTCTGAAAGTATAATTTTATACTTTGTCATGCATATTTATACATATTTGCACATTCAAATACATACAGATGCATGTACTTCTGTGTATGTGTGCTGTTCACTTGTCAAGTGATCAGCTCCAAAGATTTTTCCTTTTCATTTTGTAATGGTCCCCATTAAGAAAACTTATCCAGGGATGATGTTCTGCTCAAAAGCATGCCTACTTTATGGGGATTCCTCAATTTTGTTTCAGTTTGAGACCTAGCCTATTTTGATGATAACATGTTGACTTTGTTGTGCTTGTATTTCTTGACAATCCATTTTTGGTATCAGATTGAATCTTTAAAATTTTAAACATTAGATTATAAGAATTGCCATCATCACTCTTCACTTGTACTTTACAATAAAGCATCAAAATACTGTAGGTCTGTCTTTATAAAGCAATTTTATGTTATATTAGTTATATTACATTCTTTTAACTCTATGTTAATTACATCTTATATTAGCCATTTTATTGTTTACCTTAGGTTAACTTGAAACTGACAAAAGGACACTTATAAGGATCATTCAGTTTTCTTTTCTAAATGTTTCTGTACCTTGAATTTTTCCAGATCTTTGGCAATTTTTTGTGCCACAGGAGTCTCTGTTATCCATTACATTTCAGAGGAAATTTCACCTGGCTTTTCTGAAACTTGTACGTAAATACTGAGATTTTGGGGATCTCCTCCTTCACTTTCTCTATAATTACTCTTTGAATACAGAGTATTTCAGTTCCACCATCCAGTAATCTGAAAACAATTTGTATCTTTTCCCCTACTACAGGGCAGAAAAGCATTGATTCATAAGTACTAGTCAATTAATATTTCCTTTCTTTTTGTTTTTTTTTGGTTTTAAGTTAAGTTGCCTCAATCCTTTCTCCCTTGTCCACTGTATCCCTCTTTTAAAAGTTATATACTTATATATGTTTATTTTAAAATTCTAATCATGCAGATGTTCCCACCAGGAATGCCAACTAGGTCAAATTTATGCTCATAAATGAGCAATTCCAATTCCCTGTGTTTATTATCCAGGCTCCAAGCAGTGGTGTACAGGCAATTAAATAATTTCTCTCCTCATGTCCTTCAGTGTCTTGATTAATTTGGTTCTCAACATTCTGATTTTGTTCTAAGTGAGTACATGTTTGGTCCTGCTTTTCACTTTTTTTTTTTTCTTGGTTTAATACCTGCCTGACTACAATTATTTAGAATTATTTCTTTGCAGTAATTTAGTTTTAATCAGAATAAACTAATTGGCCAAACTTAAAACTTTACACAAGAATGTACAGGTTTTAATTAAACTCTCATCTAAAAAGATTTTTAATTCCCAGGACGACTTCTGGTCAGAAGCACAAGTCTAGGGTACCCACTAGCTAGGACATATATTCAGTTTTGAATACAATTTCCCATGAGGGTATTCTAATCTGCAGGAATTGTTTTTTCAAGTAATCAACTTTCTGTCTTTCTTATTATAAGTTTTCCAGTGGGCATATTTCCTTACATATGTGTTTAGTTGTGAATCTACAAATTAAGTAATAATTCAAAGTATGCTTTACGGTTAATTACCATATTCTATATGGTATAAGAAAAATATTTGAGCCAATATTTGTGCCACATTTTTGGCACACTTCACTTACTCTCATTTAAATAAACACTCCCCCACATACACACAAATATAACCCTTTCAGCCAAATATGTCATAGATAAGTGTTTTCAAATGGGTATTTTGTCATATAGGGAAATAAATTTGCACTCTGGTCTTTTCTAGACAGCTTGATTGTCCATAAGATTTTTTTTTTTTTTTTTTAGTTTCTGAAAGAGAAGTCATTCAAAATCTTTGAGCTCTCATTTAAGATAGTACATGGACAAATATCATTGACCAAAGTATTATAATTTTAGGAGGACTATATTTACACTGTTTTTCACTTCCAAAATTTTTTCTTGTGTGTGTTTTGGCTTTACAAGACAGAACACATCTCCGAGAAAATTAAATAGATAGTTCTCTGTTGTAGCCTTCTTTTAAGATCCCTAAAAACATACATAAATTACATAAATATTGTGTGACATTCCAGAGGCTTTGCCATTGAAGAGAATATACACCATGAGTAAGAGCTAAAAGAACTTTGCAAGCTAACTTCAGAATTTTCTAAAAGTTTTTATCCATATCTTTAGTGTCTTGGCCTGGAAAGACTTCAGGCTGCCCTGCTCTTCATGTTTCAGAATATTGTTTCTATTGCTGATAGTAAAAATATCTCACAAACTTTGGCAGTCTTATTCAGAATGACACCTTATTTTAGTAGGACTTCAGTAGAACCACTGTCCACTACAGTACTTTATGTTTATATATTTCTAGTTAATTGTTCAACTGCGTCATCAGACTGTTTTTGTCAATTTCTATAATGAAGATCTGTTGATAAAAGAAAGGACCTGCACTTCTTGCTCATTTTTTTTTTTTTTCCCTGACCATATCTGGTCACCACCTTATCTCTAGTCATAGGGAATGGTGATTCAATGTGTGGTTTATACTGGTTATTAGCTGCTAGCCTCCCACTCCAATGCTTCCCTCACCTTCTGTTTTATTAGTGGATTTTCATTCCTAGAATCAAAGAACATAATTTTTGATTTTCCAAGAAGTTTTACATTCTATGGTTCTTCATAAAATCGGTGATCTAATGTTTACTCTTCCAATGTAAAATCTCTTTGTTCAAATTAAAAATTATTTATACTTTTGAGAAGAAAACTAATAAATTTTAAAAATTAAGTAATTAATTTATTCATTTTCCCAAGTCAAAACTAATGTTTCACCACAAGGTAACACAGTTTGTGCATAACACTGAACTGAAAAAAAAAACTTAACCCTTTGCTAAATCTTCTGTTTGATTCCTCATAAATTCCCTTCATAATTGGTTTATTCAGTAAGACCCAATCCTTGGCTCTACCCTTTTATTAATAGTATAGAAATAATAATTGATTGATATCATCACAAGTAAAATTAGGACCCAGAGTTCTGAATAAAAAACACCTCCACACCCACCCCCCATTTCAAATCATAACAATACCCCTTGAACAAGTCCTGAGCCAGGAAAAAATCTTAACCAATACAGTCTCACAAAAGTAGTATGTCCCCTAAGCTAATACTGGTTTGTAAACTGCATAGGAAAAAAAATGCAGATGGAATGAAGCTGGTTAGAGAAACGTACACTATTACAAAGGAGATGCTGCTACAATTAATAACTGTATCTGGCATTAGGTGAGGGAGGAAGGAAGAGAAAAGCTATTTCTCACATACTGAAAACATTCAAAGCCTTGTGTATGTTTGGTATCATCCAAATGTAATTTGAGAAGCTTGCTTCTAATCTAGTTTGGGGTCTGATGATAGCGGCTTTAATTTATACAATCAGAGCCATTGCTGAGTGACTTTACCTTCCCCCACATCAAAGGTAATTATTATTTTTATAGTTCAATTAGAAAACATTACATTTATGTTTCCCTTGAAAAGATGGCGCCACCTAATTTAACAATAAAATACTTATTTCTGATGCCCTCTCAGGGACATAATTTTATTATAATAGACTATTCTGGACCTATTGATTCCTAGGAGCAAGTTTCCTTCCAATTCACACCTTTCAACCCTTTTCTTTAAACTTACACTAATAGGGCAATTTGCTAGTTGCAGATCATAACTTGCATTTTTTAAAAAGAAACCTATACAGCACTTTGCACCAGAACAGTGCTACTAATACCTATTTTATTTTACTGACCAGAATGAGCAAAGATGTGTCTTTCTTTGTATACAGATCAAGCAAGAAATTATTTTCCTGTACTGTAATAATTATTTTACTTAGATTTCCAAAGATGTTCATGTCCTGTCCTCAGATAAAATAAAGTTCCCCCTGCCCTGCCCTTCCCCCCCCCCACCCCCAAAAAAAAAAAAAAAAAGTAAAAAACAAGAAAAGAAGAACTGTTGCATTAGGCCAGCTCTAAGGACATTTATCCAGAGCCTGTAAGACAGATCAGAACATCTGATTTATTTACAGAGGTTTGACATTGGGTCATCCACCTCTCAAGTGAGCTTTCTAATCACTCATGCAGGTGAATGTCTATCAGTCACTCAGTCCACGATGTGTTGATACAGTTTCCTAAAATAGAATAGTTAATCTCGTGTATTTTTAGGCCTTAATACAGGGTGCTTAGTTGTTCTGTCATCTCTGGAGAGCTAAGTGTAAGAGAGAAGCAACTGCAAAGGTCAGTCAGATTCTGGATGGACTGAAGCTACCTCTGGAGAAAAAAGTATCTCCTCTGACTGAAGACTAGGCTAACTGGGTTGAATCTATGTCAATAACAATTACAGAAAAGAATAAAAGAACTGGCATAAATATCTTGATTATTAGAAAACTCATCTGAAGCATGAATGTTTTTTCTCCTTGATCTGATTTAATTTGAACCAGATTTTCAGTTTGATCTTTCATAATATAGTACACTAATATTTTATTATGATGTGGGATCTTTTCTACAGTTTGAGCTTTGCCCATGAATTCCTCTGAGGATCTGAGAAGATTGCCTAATGACCATTTAGTTGAAACAAATATGTCTCAGTGGGAAATTTATGACTCTATGAAAAAAAAAATATTAAAGAATCTGTTTTCAACTGGGGCAGTGAAAGGAGACAGCATGAGAGCTCAAAGTTCTAAGCAGTTTCTTAGAAGGCTATTCGTTCTGCAGAAGTCGATCATAATTTGTAGTTGCCCTAGGTACTCTGCAGTGTACGTTTTATTTTCCTGGGTCCTGAGATGGTGGGAAATCCTGAAGAATGTTGACAGACTGCTTCTTGGGGGGTCACAAAGACTATTCCTTCATATTTTTTCTAATACCAGATCAGCCTAAGCTTGTCTTATGCTTCCCTTTGTCATGACACTAGCAAGATATCCTGGTGTTATCTGAGAGACCCCCATCACCTTGCTTCTGCCTTAACCTTTAGGCTCCAGCTAAATGTGTTTAAGCAAGTCTTTGTCAAGTACCACTAGAGCATGTTTGCATTGATTATGCACAATTATATCCTTGCATCATGGCTATTCACCTGTGCACACTAGCCCCTAGCAGGGTGATTTATTGCCAGCTAAATTGGTCCTAACACAAACCTGTTTATCACTGTCACATGTGCAAACAGCAGTATTTGTATGATCAGCCTGTGTGTGTACACGAGTGAATGTGTGTGTGCTTGTGAAGGCGTGTAACCTGGGAGTAGATGGAGGCACGTAGGCTCACGGATGTTTTTGATTAACTCTGTCAAGTCCATCCCCAGTCCTCTACCACCCATCATCACTTTCCAGTTTCATGCCATTTCTAGCACAAAAATTGGTGATTACAGAAATCTCTGTTGATCCTGATGTAACTTTATTGATCACTTTCAGCCTCCATCCATATAATGTCATTGAACAGGTTCTTAAGGAAACAAGACAATTAATCAGAACACCAGTTAATTAAAGATCTGCAATGACACTGGAAACCTTCAGAAATGATGGAAGGACCCTGGAAAATAAGGACATTTTGACATTCGGCAAACATGCTAGCTTAAGGTTCTCCTAGAACTTCTCGTTCTCAGATTTTAACAGGAGTGGAAAACTCAGGGGACATTTTAGCTCCCTATTGAAAATGATCCTTTACTGTTAAGTGTGTTTATTGGTCTTTGTTAGAAAGAAGGGTGCAAAAAGAACATAGCAATTATGTGCTTCATATCAAATTTTAAATAAAGATACTCATAAAGCATTAATGCCTTAACATTTTACAAGCCAGGTATCTACTGAAATATCTCAAAGAAGCCAGCTGAATGACATGTTGCAAATAAGATAGGAGCCTAGATGCGCTGTTTCCTGCCTCTCTTTTCTTTTGTTTCACAGCATACCAGCTCTCCACTTAAAAACTTGTGCTTAGTTATACATAGTTGTTTCACTTTCTGGTGTGATGGCTGTCAGTGATCCTCCACTGAACTGGAAGTCTCAGACCAGTGAGAACAACATCAAAGTGCACATCACACAACTGGTACTGCCTGGTAACCTGTTTGGCATCCCCAACTGAGGATTTGCCCTCTTACTCTGTGAAATGATCCCTGCAAAACAGTTTCGCAATGTTATGATGGAGTGTATACATACGTGATGAAGGAAGACTTCAGGGCAGAGAGTGAATCTCCTGCATTGGCTGTACATTTTCAGGGTCTAAAATCATATAGACTTGCTCTTGATATGAAACGTAGGCCATGAACAAGGTCTAGATTCAGATTTTCCTGAAGTCCCTGAACAGGCTGCATCTATTTGATATGAATCTGTTTGATAAATGTTTCCCCATAGTACTCTTGGCAAAGGCTTAAAATAAATAAATACATTTCATTTATCGATGCATGAAACATATAGGCAATTCAGCCCAATTGCCTAAAAGTGTTGTGATCTCCACAACTAGTGTGAAATACAGGGGCCTACTCATTCCAAACCCGAAATGAATAGATCACATCCACTTTGTTCAGGAAAGTAATTGACTCTTAACTGGTTTTAATGCACAGATTGCTAAATTATGCTGCCAAATTCTTATAGTTCTTCAGTTGATGAAGTTTTTTGAAATATTGTCAATGAGTTTTATGGGATTTGGCAAAGTCATCCATCACCCAAGTGTCAGAGTTTCTGAGAGAGGTCTATATTTCATAGGTAGCATATAATATACCATATAATTTTACAGCCAACTTATGCTCTTTTTGTTCAAAATGACTCGTTCAAAGTTCTAGACAGTCATCAAATGCTGGACAATTGAGAACATTGATTTTGTTCTGAATGCTCTGTAACTTATGTTTTATAAACTGGACTTTTTTTGATGCTCCATATCTGTGAAACCTTTTTTTCTGGAAATCCATTAAAAATGAAACTTCTCTGCCAAAATATTTCCTGAGCTTGCTTTTTAATAGTACAGGAGGACAGGTAAACATCCAGAAGGAGATTCAGCATGGCTACAGTTAGATATCTATGTTGGAGAGATAAGATCTTTTCCTGCAGGACTTCAAATACTTCAAAAACATCTAAAAGATAGGAATAAGTTTGATACCTAACTTATGCAGTTTAGGTTTCATTAGAGAGAGATAACTTGCTTTTATTTGAATCTCAGCAAAAGGAACCATCACAAATTTAACCTTTTTATCTAAATGACTTCTTTGGAATATGCTTTGTTCTTGGCCTGAAGGAGCTCAGACTGCCAGGTCTTTCAGCTGGATTTGTAATAGCCATGTCTTTACTTAAGAATTAATATTGACTGGCTACGGACAGATGATTTATTATGTAATTCTGTAATAATTTCTACCATGGAAGTGGAGAGATGCTGCATTAGCAGTTAATGAGCTTTTTTTTTTTTTAATATTCAGAAGCAGTCAGAGATGGAAATAGGCAGCTTCCATGCAGCAGAGCAGGATATAACAAAATAAACACTCCCTAAAAAGATTCCCTTTGCAAATATCCTTTCACCAAAAAATCTTTGTCTAATTAAATTGTTTCCTTTGTAAAAAATGAAATATTTCTTGGGTAACATTCAAATTCAGATCCAAAGACTTAAATTTTAGTTCCTGCATTATAGATTTCTATACATGTTCTAGTTATCTAGACCCCATTAGAGACTCTGACATTGAGTCCAGACCCAAAGACACAATATACTCTGCACAGCTATGCAGAAATTCCACAGAACCTACCTCCAAGGGTTTGGTTGGACAGCAAGTTCACTGAGCAGTTGGCCATATAAACTATATAGTTTATATACAAGCAGAGAAGTTGTGTATGACCTGTCCATGGAGGTGTTCAAGACCAGGTTGGATGGGGCTTTGAGCTAACTGGTCTGGTGGGAGGTGTCCATTCACATGGCAGGGGGATTGGAGCGAAGTCATCTTTAAGGTTCCTTCCAACCCAAACCATTCTATGATTCTACGATTTAGTATCATAACTCCACACTATCTGCAACATCAGTTCAAGGTTAGAAGATACAATACAGGGCCTCCTGAAGATCTATTTTTCTAGAGTATAAATGGGGCATCTAAAATGTCACTAGTCATTTACTGTGGTTGAACTATACCTTCATGACTAAATGTTCACTGACAGCACTGGAGGCTTGAATACTAGTGTTGCATGACTCTCACAGATACTTGAATCTGGCACCAAATCCCACATGGTGACTTACTCAAGTTTCCTCATTGTCTTTTGGGCTGGCTGAAAACTACAGTTTTCTTAGCTTTATCTTTTAAGAGGCATTGAATGTTTCCAGCCATCTGAATTCTCATCTTCATGGAAACTCTTGCTATGTAAATAGTAATTCCACAAAAGTATAGATTGTCTTTTCAGGGATAATTTTTTACAGTACACATCTCATTTCCTGGTTCAATTACATTACTGGGGTATGAGGACCATGTTAGAGGACAAATACTAAAATACTACTACTACTACTACTACTAATAATAATAATAATAACAAAAATAACAACAACAAAAACCACCACCTTGTGACTTGCAATAATTTCCTGTCACAGAAGATACCGAATGTATTTACTTAGAAAAAGTAGCTGTCCTTTTGGGGAGTGAATGGATGATTTTTCTTGCTGATTTTTGGTATATTCTTTAATTTTGTGTGTCTTGTGATAAAGGTGAGATCCCTCCTGTATTGGAGGAATGGCAGTCAGTCAACTGCACAAAGGTTTCAACAGTTGAATTATTAAAGTTCTCTAATTTAAAGTGTTATTATCTAGACCCAGGACAGAGAGACTTCTGGGCTCTGTTGATGCAGTGTGGATGTGGAGTTTTATAGCATCAGCATATAGAGGGAGTGATATAAGGAGGCCATTACTTACTCTGGGAAGGACGATCTTTTGCCAGTAATAGCTGTTACTCAAGAAACAGACACCACCTGCCTTGAACCTATGATAAAAAATTTGTAAGACTCCAGCATTTAGAGGTAGTGGGCTGTAAAATGTCAGTAAATCAAATTATTAACATTCTATTATTAACCAGGGATATTTAAGAATTTGCTGCTGTCTGAAGATGGTGAGGTATCTACAAAATGTAAGGAAGAGTTAAGGACTAAATAATATAATATTAACTTAACATATAATAAACTCAAGACAATATTTCCCAGCAGGAATTTGGAGTAGAAGGAGAATTTCCTATCTGATTTCCCCATCTGCAATTTGTGAGGCATCCTACCAAAAATTTCCAAAGAACAGTGGGAGTAAAAAACTCCAGAAACTATTAACAGCCAAGGTGAATGCAATTTGGAGATTTTTCTACATTTGTGCAGGGTTGTTTTACTTTCTAATTACCTATAGGAAACATTTTCATTATTTGAACAGAGCTGATTATCGACCTGCTCCAAAGTCAATCAAAAGTCAACAGAAAGATAAAGTGACATTTTTTGCCGTCCAGCAAGGCTAGAAAAACTTATCTCTTTTCATACGTTGATTATACTACCTGGGCATTCTACATGCATTAATTGATTTACCTTGCAAAAAGCTTAGTTCCCTATGGGTAGAATGCTAAAAGACATATTAACTTGTCCAAAATATGAAAAAATATCTTTGGCAGAGTCAAACATTGAATAAAGGTATACAAAATCCAAATCTTGATGCTTTTTTCTTTTTTTTTTTTTTTTTTTCCCCTAAGTATTTGCTACTATTGTCCTACCAAAGTTTAGATTTTATGTTTACTTTTCTTTAGGCTACCTAAGGGAAACATGTTTGTGTTGTTGTTGTATATCATATACAATCATTGCACCTCAGCTAAAAAACAGTAATTCCTTAGGCCCTCAAAACCTGATTGTAAGAACATCTGTACACGTTTTGAACATTAGATAAATATGGACATAGATTCACATACGTTCTCGCTTTGAGAACATACTCTCAAAGTGGATGTATATGTGGATTAAAAATTAATGTTGTTACATAATTTTTGAGCAGGATAATATCAATATATAGCTGACGAAAGAGAATCATGCACAAATGATATGTCTATTAAAACACAGACAATTTTTGAAAAGATAAGTTACAAAATATAGATCTGATTACCAAATCTTTTTTGTTGAGGTAAGGAGTAGCCATTGTCCCGGGCATTTGAACAGGGTGAGAGACAGAAGGAAGGAATGCTACTGAATTTGAAATGAGAGAAGTTATTATGTATTTCATAAAGTAAATAGATAAATGAGTAGCAGATATCAAGCTTGTTAAAGATTGTTTAATACGGATCTGTGCTTCACATTCAGAGTGTGTATGGGTATAACAGAATAAAAAGTAAAAAGAAAAAAGTTTGTCAGAATAAAAGAACACACCAAACTCATCCTTGTGTAAATGACTTTGATTTGAGAAGGGAGAACTGTGTTGTTTTAAGCAATGTAAAATCTAGTTCTATATCTGTGCAAAAAAATATAGCTTTTGATTGGTCCACTTCAGTTCTTTGGCATCTCTAATTTCAGCTAGAGGTATTCTGTTCAAAAGAAAGCATGCTCACTTATTTATTTATTTGCTAATATAAACAAGAAAAAAGAAATAGTTTATATTATTTATATATATATATATATGTATATATGTATGTATATATAGTTTATATTATTTATATTTAATAGTTTATATAGAAGAGATATTTCCCCCAAGAAGTGCTGCACTAAGTTATGTGACATCCCTGGACCTGACATGATGATACAAAGATTAGGCTAAATAGGCTAAATAATTCCTCAGGTGGATGTTCCAGACATGACTGGACATTACGGTTCCTAGAAATAAAATCCCAGGGACAGGTTGCAAACCTCCAATTCATTCCACTTCACCCACAACTAATCTCTGTCCCCCTTTCTCTTTCCCTCTCTTTTAATATTTCTAGGAATTCTGTACTTCCAAAGTGACTCTATGTTATCACAGAATCATGAAATCATCTAGGTTGGAAGGGACCTTAAAGATCATCTAGTCCAACCATCCACCTAGCTCTGACAAAAAAATAAATAAGAAAAAAATCACTAAACTATATTCCTGAGGACCATGTCAACCTGTCTTTTGAACACCTCCAGGGATGGTGCCTCAAACACTTCCCTGGGCAGTATTCCAATGCCCAGTAACCCTTTTGGTGAAGAACCGTTTCCTAATATCAAATCTAAACCTCCCCTGGTGCAACTTGAAGCCATTTCTCCTTGTCCTATCTCCTGTGACTTGGGAGACGAGACTGAGCCCCACCTCTCCACAGCACCCCTTCAGGTAGTCAGTTATACAGAGCGATAAAGTCTCCCCTCAGCCTCCTCTTCTCCATATTGAACAATCCCAGCTCCCTCAGCCTCTCCAGACCTCTCACCAGCTTTGTACCCATTCCAGCACTTTGATGTCTTTTTGTGGTAGGGGGCCCAAAACTGGACACAGTACTCGAGGCGAGGTCTCACCAGTGCTGAGTACAGAGGATGATCATCTCTCGGGTCTTACTCACCATACTGTTCCTGATACAGGCCAGGATGATGTTGGCCTTCTTGTCCACCTAGGCACACTGCTGGCTCATGTTCAGCCAACCAGGTCCTTTTCTGCCAGGCATCTCTCCAGCCATTCTTCCCCAAGCCTGTAGCACTGCATGGGGTTGTTGTGACCTAAGTGCCTGACTCGGCACTTGATCTTATTGAAACTTATCCTGTTGGTCTCAGCCCATCCATCCAGCCTATCCAGATATCGCTGTAAATCCTCTCTACCCTCCAGCCGATCAACACTCCCACCCGACTTGGTGTCGTCTGCAAATTTGCTGAGGGTGCACTCAATCCCCTAGTCCAGATCATTGATAAAGATGTTGATGAGAACATGTCCCAGTACCAAGCCCTGAGGGACACCACTCATGACTGGCTGCCAACTGGATTTGATTCCATTCACCACCACTCTCTAGGACTGGCCCTCCAGCCAGTTTTTAACCCAGTGGAGAGTATTCCCACCTAAGCCATGGGCAGCCAGTTTCTGTGGGAGACTGTGTCGAAGGCCTTGCTAAAGTCTAGGTAAATAAAATCCACAGCCTTTCCTTCATCCAGCAAGCCAGTCACTTTGTCATAGAAGGAGATCAGGTTTCTCAAGCAGGACCTGCCCCTCGTGAACCCATGCTAGCTGGGCCCAGTCACCTGGGCGTCCCTCATGCACTGTACAATGGCACTCAGGATGAACTGTTACATGACCTTCCCAGGCACCAAGGCTGACAGGCCTGTAATTCCCTGGATCATCCTTCCAACCCTTCTTGTAGATGGGCATCACCTTGGCTAGACACCAGTCAGCTGGGACCTTCCTAGTTTGCCAGGAATGTCAGTAGATGATGGAAAATGCCTCTGCAAGC
Organism: Scolopax mira; assembly: GCA_004320125.1. NCBI lineage: Eukaryota > Metazoa > Chordata > Aves > Charadriiformes > Scolopacidae > Scolopax > Scolopax mira. Next base: position 14,572 of record BJBW01014528.1, on the reverse strand, counting down.
ACTTCTGCCAGCTTCCTCGGAACCCTTGGGTGAAACCCATCTGGGCCCTTAGACTTGTTTGTGTCTAAGTTGCTGGAGCAGGTCCCTCACCACTTCCCTTTGGATTACAGGGGATTCATTCTGCTCCCTGCCCTTATCTGCTGGCTTAGGGGTCTGGGTACTCTGGGATCCCCCTACTCCACTACTAAAAACTGAGGCAAAGAAAGCATTCAGTACTCAGCCTTCTCCTCATCCTCTGTCACTATGTTACCTCCCATATTCCATTGTGTCCTGCCTCGGGAAACTGTCCCGAGCCCTCATCTTGCTACTAATATATTTATAGAAATTCTTTTTGTTGTTTTTTTTTTTGTTGTTGTTTTTAAACATCCAAGGCCAGGTTAAGTCCCAACTGGGCTTTGATCTTTCTAGTCTTTTCCCTGCATAACTTTGTTACAACTTTATAATCTTCCTGAGTGGCCTGCCCCTTTTTCCAAAGGCCATAAACTCTCCTTTTTTTCCTGAGCTGTGACCCTATCTCTTTGTTCAGCCAGACCGGTCTTTTCCCTCGATGGCTCACTTTACTGTGCACAGGGATGGCCTGTGCCTGAGCTTTTAAGACTTCCTCCTTGAAAAACATCCAGCCTTGGTGGACTCCTTTGCCCTTTAGGGTTGCCTCCCGAAGGACTCTGTCAAGCAGACTCTTGAAAATACCAAAGTCTGCCCTCTGGAAGTCCATGATGGCAGTCCTGTTGGTTCCCTTTCTCACTTCCCTGAGAATTGAAAACTTTATCATTTCATGGTCACTTTGCCCTAGATGGCCTCTAACCATCACAACCCCCACAAGTCTTTCTCTGTTCACCAGATGCAGCAGTGCTCCATCCCTTGCCAGCTCCCTCACTACCTGTGTCAAGAAGTTATCCCTGACACAGTCTAGGAACCTTCTAGACTGTTCCCTTCCTAGCTGTATGGTGTTCCCAGATGATATCTGGTAGGTTGAAGTCCCCCTCCAGGACAAGGGCAAGCGATTTTGAGACCTCTGCTAGCTGCGTATAGAACATTTCTATTGTATAGAACATTTCTATTGTATAGAACATTTTTATTGTATACACTCTCTCTCAAAACCACAGTATATTTTTGTTTGACCACTGCCAGACACTGCCACAGAAAGTCAGTATTGCCAAGTCTGTGAGACTCATCTGTCTGACAAAAGGTAGGGTAAAATTCACTATCTTGCAATCTCCAGATATGACAGGAGAGATTGTTCATTAGGTTCCATGGAGAACAAGAGAGAGAGGCTTTCCCTTATTTCTCCCCTCCTCCTTTTTTTTTTTTTTTTCTCTTCAATTGTAATAAATTGGCTTGATAGCCAAATCTAGTTTGTTTTTGTTCCCTTAACATGTTAGCTACTATCAACCGTAAAAAATACCCTTCCCTTCCCTTCCCTTCCCTTCCCTTCCCTCCTTGTTCTCTTACACCCCAGGCTTCAATGTGTTAGATAGAACCGTAAGTATACAACTCCAGAAATCCTATTACTTAAAAAAGCTTCTGATTATTTTCTGTACTTCAAGAAATTAATGTTATATTTGCTTTCATATGGATTGAATAGTCAAATCAGTGGTACGTGTCTAAGACTACCTACTAGGAAAACTAGGGGAAGAATATAGAACTTTCATCCCTTTAAGGCATACACCCCATCTGAATAGCTGAGGTGATAAATGCTCTGTAGATATGACAACCTGCCAGCCAGAAAGGTTACAGCAGTTGATGGGTTCCTTTGACACTACAATGATTTCCTGGCCCATCTTACTTCCCTGAAATATAACAGTTTCTTTACCTGAAGAACCGGTATGTATCCTTTGAAATGATACATTATGACTCTGAATAAATCTTTTAAGTGGCACAGGTTCTTGGCTGTAAAAGCAGACTTCTAGCAAGATGTTTTCAAAATGTAACTTTTTGGAACCTGGGCTCAAAGTTTTGCTCACCTACTTCCTCTTACCTATTTATTTCCTAGGGCAGGAAAGGAAGTTCACTGTTGTTCAAAAGCTTCATGCCTGTCAAATCAAATCAAAAAGATTTTTCAATAGTAACTCCAAGTGAGTTACTACTCAATTGAGCACTCTCCAACTGAGGGCAGCATAGTTTTGTGTGGTTTGTGTTTTTTTATTTATGTAGAAGTTATTGAGCAGAATATTATACTGAATCTTACTGAAGTCATTGAAGTAAATACTGATTTGTCTTCTCATGCTTTAATAAATTGTTAATAAATAAATTAAAGGGAAGTTCAAGAAGGAAAAAAAGATTAAAAAGCGAATAGTCTTAATGCTGGCAAGAATGAAAACAATAACTGAGAATAAAAAAATAAAATATTAATAATAATAAAAAAGGATTAATGTAGTAATTTGGTAAGGTGGTGTTTGAATAAGGGCTTCAATATTGAGTTAAAGTGTGTATTAATTCTTGTCAGCTCTACTCTTTCCACTTGCTTAAATTTAATGAGAGTAAACCTACCAAAGTTTCGATACAGAAAAAATAGTTCCTGTGGCCTCTGTTTGTCCTTAGAAATGTTTAGCATTGCAAGACCTGTCCTTTCTTTCCTTTCCCCTTTGTTTGTTTAAGAGGTTTTCATTGGATTTCTTGCATATCATGTCGCTTGGGTTTACAAAATATTGGCAAAGCTTTATAATAAGTAGCAAATCATTAGTACGTGCTTTGGTGTTCGTTGTAATACAATTAATCATCACAAATTTGCTTTGGTATATTCAAGTGGATGAAACAGCTAATTTCAAAGACAGCTTAATTCAGAAAACCATCCAATTTATTATTATTCTTTCACCTTTAAGGGCACAGAAATATATTGTGCATGAGCTACATTAAGTAGGCATTATTAGATACATGATGGACAGGATGGAGTAACTAGTTAATCTAACATGCAGTTTCATATTGTTGATAATTTATTTACTGCTAAAGTGTAAGTAATGAGACCATTTAACTTGCTTTTGCTCAAACTATATGAACCTTTCTAGAAAAATGGAAGGCAGAGATATGCTTGGCATCCCAATCAGATTTGGTTTAATGACCTACTACAAGGTCTTATTTATTTATTTGTGTTTTTTTTTTGTTTGGTTGGTTTTTTTTGCTGAAGTCTTCTGGGAAATTTAGTGGAGAACAAAAAGCAAGGTCTCACTACCAGCTTTGTACCACCTCCAAAGAGGAAGAATATAGCAGCTGCTCCTCTATGTTCAGGAATGTTGGTTAGACTCATAGGATTGTGGAATATATCACATTATGAGATCTGGTAAGAGTCAGTCAGTCAGTAACTCTAGATGTAACACTATGACTCCCATAATTCTGATATAGTGGTTAGACTTTTAACTGTGGATTCCAGATTGAACCAGCTTAAATTCTTCATGTTCTTATTTGAAAAATAGTGGACACAGGTTGTTTTTTTTCCCTAAATTATTATTTTTATTTTTTTTTTTTTTTCAGAATGTCTCCCCTTGTTTGCATATCGCCAAATGCCAAGGCAGGATTTAAAAGGAATTTTCTCTGTGTTTCTGGAAGGCTAATCCTAGAGATAAGGATCCTGATTTGCTCCTGTGATTCCTCTGAAAAATTAATTTACATGTCAATCTCACTGTTTGTTAATAATTCTTAATAAATATAGGGTCTTGATATATCTAAAATGTTTATTTTTATGTTTCATTTGTTTGGGGTTATCTTTGTTGGCTTGTTTTTCGGTTAAAGAGAATTATGATTCAACTCACATAAACATAAAATAATAGCCAAACCTGAGTCCCTATTGTTTTGGTGTTTTGGTTTTTTTTTTTTTTAATTTTGTTTGTCTGTTTGTTAGTTTGTTTATTTTTTTTTATTTTTTTTTTTAATGGACTGGCTTTTGTAGTCTTTTGCATTATTATTATTTAGTCTCCACCACAGAGTGGACATTGACAAGGCACTTACATCCTCGTTATTCCCCATGTGTAATATAGCATTAACAACAATTCTCTACTTATAAAAGTATTATAAGTTAAATGCAGTTTTTCAGATATAGCAAGAATGGTGTAATGATCCTTGGCCATTCACTTGGCTGGCAGGTATGTAGTTAATTAGAAAAAACAATCTGAAAAATAAACATAGGAACTGAAGAGGTTCTTCTCTTCTTTAAATGTTTAAAAGCAAACACAGAGTTTTCAGAGAGATGCCTGAGGCATAGAGGTGTAAAAGACACCATCAGAAATGGCATCTTTCTTAGAAAAACAAAGGAAAACAAACCAACCAATTAATCAATTAATCAGTCAAGAAGTGATTCCATGAAGAAATACTAAAACCAAGATTATTCTCCAAGGTTAGTCTCATTCATACCAATGATTTATTCCTTTATGTAAAACAGACATGAAGTTGAGTCTTCAACTTTTTGTGGATCCATTTGACACCCAATGAGTTATGTACGTTAATCTAAATTTTCATATAAGAACATGGGAATCTCCATATAGGGTCAGAATTTTGGGGACTAGTTTTAACACATGCTTTGAAGACTGAAGACCTACCTGCTTATATTTAGGCATATTCTGCAGAGCTGAATGATGCTATTTGAACCGAACAAAAAAGAAAAGGGGGGGCATAATTTAGAAATATTGGAAGGATGTAAAAAAATAATAATTTTGCCCTTGGACATCATCAGAATGATGCTGATAACATTTATGATGATAACATATATTAGATTGGCTAGGGACATTTATTATCACAAATACTACATGGAGAAGAGTGAGGCTTTTTTTCAGAGCTGTGTTTTAATGACAATTTTGCAGTTCAGATTTATAATATAAAAGAAAAAGACAAAGAAAAAAAAGAAAAAATAAGAAAAAATAAGAAGAAAAAATTTAAAATAAAGAAAAAAGAAAAAGAGAAAAAAAGGAAAAAAGAAAAAAGAAGAAAAGAAATATAAAAAGAAAAGAAAAAGAAAGAACCAATTGGGGAACAGAAGCTAAATAGCAGAAAACACACTATGTCTAGAGATGATACTAGTTTATTTAATCAGATATATGAGAGAAAGTGGTGTTTTCTATAACAAGTGGAAATTGCAATATTTCAATGTATGTTTTGTTCCAAACTGATTGAGAAACAGATGGATTGGAAAGTTAGGAAAGCTTGCATTCCAAAATCAGTTTTATTTTGATATTTTAACATTATTGAATTTAAATAGTGTCTGTTTGGCTTGTCTGTTTTCTGACATCTAATTTTGATTCTCCATTGCTTTGGTATAAATATAGATAGCTTTAAACCCTTGTAGTATCTCATTGGGTGTTTTACAAGAGCACCCTTTTTATCTGAATGTTGTTTAGGCCAGAGCATGCACACCATGAACAGGATTAATACTGTATAACTTGCACCATCAATCATAAACTAGTAATTTGTTACATCTGCCATCATTAGGACTATCAAGAAAATTTGTCATTACTTCTTAAAATATTTATCCAAGACAGGTGGACAAATTGTCCCTAGAAGACATACACCTCCCTCCCTTTTCATTGACTTGAACTGCCCAGTTTTATAAAGCTGAAGTTAACCAAAATGTATCTCACCCTGGCCATACAACCAGGGAGGAAATCTCAGAGTTAGGAAAATGTTGAATCCTGAGTCATACCGATAATTTACAGCAAAACAAGGAACTAAGGCCAGATGCTACCATACTCATGTTAGTATCTAAAGATCAGTTATCTAACCTTATATTTTTCTAGATGTGACTGGTTTCTGAATCTACCCTCAGAAGTCCAAGAGACAGTAAGCAAAAACTCTTTAGGTAAACAACAGGCTAACTTCCCAACTTTGAATTTAGAAACTTTTTTTTTTCAGGCTCATCTGCCACTAGCAGGAAGCTCTCATTCATGGAAACACATCCATCTTTCCATGATTTATCTGATAGGCTCAACTATTCTCATGAACGCACACTAACCATTTATATTTTTGCAAGAAGGGGTCTAGATCTGGGATATTCATTAAGATTCAAGCAGCTTCCACTGAGTTATTGATTATCATAAGAAAAGTCATTAGCATTATTGAATCTTCTTTGTTATGACAGTAATCAGCAGCTCCTTCCTGGATTACTGGGAGCATTTTTGAAGGGTTTATGGCTTACTCCTGATGTAGATAAATGTTTTTAGAATCCATGCTTTTGCCTTTCATGAATAAAAAGGTGATTGAACAAAGACTGCATTCATCATTCTGTTTATCGCCCTGAAACAACAAGTGTAATTTATAAACCAATAATACTTTTTTTGTAGTGTTATACACATGTTCTAAAAGAATGGATCAAATTAATGCAGGCCCAGAAAGCAACACCAACAACAGACTAATACATCCAAACCCTTAAGGGATTTGAAAGAATCCAACCAGCACGGTGACTTTGATAAGTGCTTTGGGTTTTGTTTTTTTTTTTTTTTCCTTTTTCTTCTATTTCTTTTCCCCCAAATATTTAAAAAAATAAAATGATGGATCTCTTCTAATATTACCACAATTCTCTTAGAATTAACATAGGCAAGGGATGCTTATCCCTAACTTATATTTTCAACAGTAACCCTAGGGAGTGTATATGTAATAGAGTCAATCTAAAGAGGTTGTCTGGATATAAAGAACTATCTGGAATCATGCCTAACCCCTTCTCTGCAATTCCCTGAGAGGGGGATCACTATGTACATCTTACTGCTCCAGAAAGGGTGACTCTGTTTTCTATTTAGCATCCTGAAAAATTCCCAAACTAGAAATTGTATGTGCATCCTGTATTTTACCAGAAGGGACTATTAGGCCACGAGCTCAAAGTTCCCTGTATATCTTGCACTTCTTCAATTGAACTTTGGATTTCAATCCTCAAGTAAAAAACTCTTAACTAATTCATAACATTCACTGAGGGCAGTCAAATCTCTGAAGATAAGAGACTTGAGATATGTCAAAACAGGGACATCTACCAGAACTGTCCAGCATTACATCTATCCCTTATCTCAGAGAATATGGTTCAAGGTATTTCTCTTGACAATAATTAAATTGCCAATGTTAGAATTAAATTCCTTGGCTTTTAAAGACTAACCATCCCATTGCATGCAATTCTCTGCTTAATTTTTCTCTTTTCTCAGAAATTAGATTCTTTTCTAGCTCTGAACATTGTTAATTTCTGTGTCTAGTGGACTTTTGTTATGCTTGGTTGGTAAGAATGAAATGCCCCTGAGTAATTTACACTTTTCCTTGTGAAAGTGATTTCATATGAAGGTGAAGTCCTTCCCTTTCTTCTTTTTGGCAAGATGACTACACTGGTTTGTTTGTGTCTCAGCCTATAAAGCTATTTCTTAGCCCTTAGATGCTGCTTCACACCTCCCATTATTACAGATGGTAAACTTTATATTTTATCCACAGTATCATATGGGATGGTTATATCCACCTACTACATTCCAAATACAGAACATAAATATATAATGCACATTTCTGCTTTTTCTAAATCCCTATTTATATTTTTACCATCTGCAGCTAGAAGACATTCTTTTTTGTTCATATTAAAGTTTAAATTACTTTCTTCTTTCATAACTCTATTATTCAACAGGATTTTTTTTTCCTTTACATTCCCTCACCTGATGTCTGGATTATTTAACTAGCAATACATATTTTTTATCATATATTTCCCTATTTCCATATTTTTAATATTGCAATTTAAAAAAAAAAGGCAGACTTTCATATCTTGATTTAAATTAGATGACTTACCTTCATAAATCTATCTCTTTTCAGTTTCTATATTTTGCAATCTGACTACTGGTGGATGATGTAGAATATGTCTAAATAGCTTTAGCGGTTTTATTTCTATTTCAGATTTGAAACTTTTGTCAAGAATTATTTGAAAAAGCATTTGTTTTACTTTTTTTTGAGGTAGCTTTAAAGATAACTAGAAAGATGTTACAAAACAATAGAAAGGTTATAAACTTTAGAACGTAGAAGACTGCTAAAATTTAGGTCAACAAATTATATTTTATAATGTATTATGTAAAGATCCAGTAGTAAATTAACAAAACTAAAATGTTTTTACCTCTATTCAAAAACAGATTGTGTTTTGGGGTTTTGATAGCACATTATTTCAGGTATTTAAGCAAGATATTTACAGTAACTATGACTATTTTAAGATTTTTAAACTATAGGTGCAAATTAAATAAATGAATTATGTAACCTAAATGCTGTCCTCAGATGTGTCTGTTAATGGATACATAACTAAAGGATATGTTCCTTGCAGGACTGTTTGTGAAGAGATTTGTCATAGTAAGGAGCCTACAGGCTTGTTTTAATATGTAAGTATGCGTAACTTGATTGTCATAGTATCATTTTCCCTCATTTTGGTTGTTTTAAAGCCCTCTTGATAATCCTAGAAAATCAATTAATTGCAAATGCTATGCTGTATAATGAGATTACCCTAAGAACTGTTTTGAAAGAATAAGAAGGAACAAAAAGGGTTTCAAAAGTATGTCTCAGATGATGGTGCCAAACCTGTGCCATTGAATTTAAGATTTTTCCAATTCAAGATATTTAAGCCACTTTTGACTCACATAGGACAACCTTTATTTAAACTAATTTTAGCACATCAATATCTCTTCTTTCAAGATGAATTAAAGATCTAAGATATGTCCATCTATGAAGATTTGAATAAAAAGTTTATCCATTGGCAATAATGGAGTTCCTGTATACTCCTCTGGCAAAAAGATATGTTTTCCTGATCCATTCTGAAACACCTGAGAATATAATCATGCTTTAGATGTTATATATAGACTATTTAGCACAAATAGTAAGTCACCCAATTTTTTGAGTTTTAAATATTTTTGATCCAAATGAAGATTCAACTTGTCCAAACTCATAAGGGAAAAGATTCACTCCATGTACATTCACTCGATTAAAATTTCTGGCATCTCACCGAATTTCTGGCTCCAGTTTTAGTTAGTGGAAAGAAATAGACATATGTACAGGGTGATTTATTCAAAGGTAAGGGAGGGGTGTGTGTAAAGATTTGTCTTGTGCAGTTCCCTTCACATCGTTGTTCATAACTGGAACTTAAACATCTAATTTGGACTAGCTCCTTACTTTTAGATGGCTGAAACTGGATAAGATGAACCCCATCTCCAATAATTATGACTTTTCTAATAACATATAATGCAATTTCTTTCTCTGTTGAAGTCTATATGCTTAAGAATCTTATAGTACATTAAATAATTGCATCATGAAACTCCTTGCTTCAGGATGCAGCAGTTATTGAAATTTTATATGCATTACAAAAATTATTTGATATGGTCATGGAAGAGAAATTCACTGAAATCTGTTAGATGCAAAGACGCAAGCTCTAGGGAAGAAAGTGTTGGGTGTTTTGTGTTTTTTTTGGTTTTGTTTGTTTTTGTTTTTCTGAAAATCATTGCAGCTATAAGAATATTCTGCACAGTATTGCAGTATATTTATTTTATATTTGGAATCTTTCCTGGGACTCAACTATTGTACATGTGTGAGATGGGATTCTAAGTTAAGTGGTTGCTTGGCCTGCTCCAATATAGTTAGTTGTATATTCTAAGTTCAGGTAAGGTTAAGGTAGTCCTAGATTAGAATTGATAGGCCAGTGGTTTTTACATAAGTTGAGAAAAAAAACATGCTTTCTGTACCCTTCATCACTTGGAACCAGAAAGTAAAACTAACCTGTCTACTTTGATCAAATGAGATAAGTGAGGTGCAAAAAATACAGTACACAAGATTTTTTAAAATGTGACAGTCTTTGTTTCAGAAAATACAAGTAGGAAAGTAAGTATCAGTGAAAGCCTGATTCAAAATCTGTTTTGTTTTATACATGAGAGATTTTAAAGAACATCAGAACTTCCTATCTTTTGGGACAGCCCCAGGCAAAATTAACAGAACTGACAATTTACAAGAGATGGAGATTTGGTCAAGTAGAGCTTTCAGTCAAATAAAAGAATAATCAGTCACTGATACAAGTAATTGGAAACAAAAATCCTGTTTGGAAAGAAAAAGAAAAGAAAAAAAAAAAAGTTCTGTAATTTGTTGTTTCCACTGTAGATATAAAATAAAGCTCCGAAAAGCAGCCAAACGTATGTGATCCTGGACAATCTAATAACCCAGGACTAAGGACAGTTACATACAGGAGAGATATTGAGATTTTAGACATTCTTCTTTAGCCATCACTTTCCAGTAGCATAAACAGCTGTCTCTATTGTCAAAGTTGTTCAATTGCATCTAAGTATTTTAGTCTTTGGCAATGTTAATATGGTGGCTAGAGTTCTCATGTACCAGGTGAGGAATACAGAGTAATAGCTACTCAAAACCAGGTAAATCAGGGTTTGGGGCTATATCAAAGCCTCTTCTTCTCAAGAAGTTTCTGTAGAGATTATTTCCCGACAAAACCTAGTAAAGCTGAGGCACTCCGCTGTCCACCGTATGCACTCTGCAATAACTTTTAGCTGCAGGGAAAATAAGTTTTCTGAGGAAGATATTGTTTTTCACTAAAATACCCACTGAGAATCATAGGTTCATGAATTTGAAATATGTTAAAAAATTAGGAGAACAATCAGTTAACTATATTTGAATGTGCAAACTGAAATCATTAACTACCTTTATAGCACATTTAACTACAGATTACAATTTTCCAAGTTTTGTAACACTAAAAGTCAGTGATGGATACTCAAAGCTTACACAATGACATGAATAAACTGAAGTCCATAACTGTTTGTTATGCTGATTCATTCACACCAAATATCTAGATGAGGAACAGGTGACTAGTTTGTCTGATGTTTCTATTGTAGTACACAACAGCAGAATGGAATTATGGTGAAATTTGCCTTCCATATCAAATATCCCTCCTTTCTGAATGCCCTATCAAAATTACTCAGCCAAAATTCCAAGAGTCTTGAACAAGACTTCAATAAACTTATTTTCTCCAGAAAGTCATATTTTGAATCTCTTTATATTCTTCTAAGCAATGCTCTGATCATTCTGGACCCTCTGCTTCATTTAGTCACATAGCATTTTTTGCAGGTAGGTATGCAGAAGAAACAAAAACTTTTTATTACATGTTGCACATAAAGATATGTATCTGAATCTGGATAGATAATCAACCTTTTATACTACATTTATGAACTCAGTATGCATCCTTTACAAATTTCCAAGCATATGTTCACATATCTTTTATTTGTTATAAAAAATTAACCATAGAATACTAGAATTATTCTCTCACTAGATTCAAAGATCCAACCAGCCTGGCTTTGAACACTTCCAGGGATGGGGCATCCTCAACTTCTCTGGGAAACCTGTTCCAATGTCTTACTATCACAGTAAAGAATTTCTTCTTAATACCTAGTCTAAATCTATTCTCTTTCAGTTTAAAACTGCTACTTCTCATCCTATCACCACACTCCCTGACAAAGAGTCCCTCCCATCTTTCCTGTTGGCTTTCTTTAGGTACTGGAAGGCTCTAAGAATGTCTCCCCAGAGCCTTTTCTTCTCCAGGCTGAACAACCCCAACTCTCTCAACCTGTCTTCATAGGAGATGTGCTCCAGCTCCCTGATCATCTTCATGGCCCTACTCTGGACCTGCTGCAAAGGGTCAGTATTCCTTGTTATGTTGGATGCCCCAGAGATGGACACAGCACTCAATACTATATGTGGATATAGAGATCCACTGTGGACAAAATGGTAGTAATTTGCTTTCTGATCTTTTGGTAAGACAATGAGAACACACTTTATTTCATATTTTTGCTGTGTGTTCAACAACAAATAAATGATTTATTGACATGATCTGGTTTGTCAGATCAGCAATACACTTAAGCATAGATTTTGATGTTAAAACAACTGAAGAACATATCCACTCTAACCAGATATTTACAGTCCATTGACATTCAAGCATATAGGTCCACTATTAAATAAAGCATGTAAATAAATAGATTTAATAATAATAATAATAATAATAA
>BJBW01014527.1:44829-70598 GCA_004320125.1 Scolopax mira | reverse complement strand
ATAGGGGAGGTGCTCCATCCCTTTGATCATCTTCGTGGCTCTCCGCTGGACCCATTTCAACAGATCCTATGTTGAGGACTCCAAAGTTGGACACAGTACTCCAGACGCGGTTACATGAGCTTGGAGTAAAAGGGCAGACTCAACTCCCGTGACCTGCTGGCCACACTTCTCTTGATACAGCCCGGGGTTCGGTTGGTTTTCTGGGCTGCCAGTGCACATTGCTGGCTCATGTTGAGCACCCAAGTCCTTCTCCTCAGGGCTGATTTCTAGCCATTCTCCTCCTAACCACATCCCAGGTGCACGATCCTGCACTCAGCTCAGTTAAACTTCATGCGATTTGCATGAGCCCACCTCTCAAGCCTGTCCAGGTCCCTCTGGATGGCATTTCTTTTGGATGTGTTTTTAAGTAGGTATCCTTCCTAGAGCAGGAAAATGATAAGCATAGGCCTTTTATGGCACTGCAGGTAAAACCTGATATTTGGTGGCGAAACAGTGTAGAGTCTTAATTTCTTCATTTGTTTTGACCTCTACAGCAATAAATCTAGGTACTACTTTGTCAGCTTTTTTATTTATCTATGATTCCCCTTCTAGTTCTGGGGAGTGCTACAGTCTGTTCTTTATCTGGCTGCATGTGTCTTGCTTTGTTGTTCATATAGCTGGCTGAAATCTGGTTCTTTAGTTGTTTGGGTTTTTTTCCAGGTATCTTTCATTGTGCTTTTCTCTTATCAGTTTACCCTGTGTGGGATCCTTGCTGAAGTGAGACTTTCCAGACATATGGTACTCCCCAGGGCCCATAGAGTTGTGTCAGTGTTTCCTAGCAATTTCTGTATACATTAATAATAGCTCAAAAATTCACTAAGCTCTGTCAGTTCCTTCACCTAGGCATTTACCCACACAGTTACAACTCAGAGTATAGGGAAGAGAAGGTTTTGTGATACAGCATGTGTTTTAAACATATTTAAAGTAGCATATTCTTATGCTAACCTGGAGTGAATATGAAAATTTCTGATTTTGAGCACACATTTCTTCAGATATTTGCTCATTAATCTTAGCTTCACCATAGTTTTTTAGTTCTTAGGTTTAAATTGTTTTCTTGGTTTTGCTCCTTTATCTTCCTTGTTAAAATTTTCAGTAAACTTTCCTCACAGGTAGCATTGCTGATACTAGCTGGAATCAATTACTTATCCTCAGGGCTCTACCATGCCTGTCACTAATAATTCAACCAGTTTGTCTTGATAAGAAAACACTGTTAGCAAACAATAGAGGACTGAAATTGGATTTCACAGTTATTAAAATTGCAACTTGTAAACAAAACCTCAAAACCTTTTTCCTGTTTCCTCCTCGTGAGTATTCTAGGAAATTAGAATAGTCATAATAGTCATAATCCGAAATTTAGAATTGTTGTCATGGATATTTACACTACAGTCTGATAACAGAATGGGAACAATGTGCCATATGTGCCCAATGAAGACTAAGCAACCTGGCTGAAATGCCTGCAACTGTCTCCTCTTATTTGATTTATAACTCACAACTTATTTCTCCCAGAGGTAACGAGCTGTATCTTTTTTTCTGACTGCAGAGAGCTTTGGATCAGATCATTACTGCCTGATAACAGTCAAGGTAAACGGTGGAATTTATAAAGCCTTCAGGTATAAAGTTAAGCAATTAGCAGTGTATTAGCAGCCTACAAATGTGATTTGAACAGAATCCCCAAAGATATGCACTGCTATCAAAATCCATTTCTTTACTCTTTCTTTCAGGCCTATGTAATAACTAAACCAAAAAGAGTGAGAATGACTGCCTTGGTCCCAGAAGGATGTTAGGTTGGCATTTTTGTATAATAAGGCAAAATGAGGGAAAATTTACAATACTTATATAACCTTCAGAAATGGGAACTTAGCTTTCATCATTGTGACAATGACAGTTTATATTTGAAGTAGTCCCAGGACAATTTCTTTTTATCCTTTATATTCTCAGCTAATCACAGGGAAAAGTTCCTGGATATTCATTTTAAATTCCTGCAATAACTGTAACTGTAAACATTCTTGTTACAAGGACTTAGAAAACACTTTTTTAATTCTGTAGAAAATGTTGAGTTACTGGTGGAAAACAACTGAAATCTTATATATTTTTGTCCAAAATTCATAATACTTTAGTTCCAAAGTACTGTAAACAGTTACTACTGCTGTAAAAACTTCTTTCTCTTGGCAGACCCTTGTGGCATCTGCTACTGCTCAGTGTCATCTGCCTTTTTAGTTAAGAAAGTAATGTACTGATACCACGGTAACAGAGAAGTTTTCCCCTAGAGAAGGGTGACACTCAGACATAGCTAAACTCTGTTACCCAGCTGCCCACATGATTGCATGGGCTTTTAGCTCTGAGATGATGTTTTTTCCCTTTAAGGAAAATATAAATTATTTACGGAACTGTAACACTGTTCCAATTAGATAAAAAAAAATTTAAAAGTTCAAAACTCCGTTCCTTTCTCCTCCACCCCAAACCACCAAGCCCTAATAATATTGAACCTCTATGGGCTGCAGGGAGACAAACTGCAGACACCATGGTCTTCTCCATGGGCTGCAGGGGAATCCCTGCTCTGGTGCCTGGAACACCTCCTCCTCCTCCTGTTTCCATTTTCAGTTTCCTGCAGTTATTGCACAGTTATTTCATAGTCTTCTGTCTTCTTCTCTTCCCTTTTTGACACATGACATGCTGGCTATAGATTTACTCAAAATCATGTGCAGAGAAGGTGTAATAAATCATCAACTGAGAGCAGAATATTGTCTCTGAGAAGACTGGGATTACCGAGCCACAAACCCACATTTTTTGATAAATCCTTTGTGTTACCTTCAAAAACACTACCAACATCTATAAGAGGAAAAATTCACAGAATAAAAAAAAAAAAAAACAACAAACCAACAGATTTTCCTTTTGCCCTTGCATTTTGTTTTTTTGTCAAGTATTCCTCAAATAAATATGAAATGTTTTGCTTAACATTAAGCATTTTTTTCTACTTATTCAACATGACTTGTTTAAAATCTTTCCCATGACGTATTTATGTATCTGTCATTTCTTTGTTTTTTCTGCTTCTTTGCCAATTGTTAATATTATATTAAGCTGATGGTGTGGAGATTCCTGGATAATTGGCTTTGGACAACATCTCTTTCACTGCTGAGTGATGATAGACATGTAACGAGGCATTGAAAGCAACAGCAAGAAACACAGAGATCATTACATTCCTGTTATGCAAAGGAGATGCTTGGACTCGTCACCTCCAGGCAAGAGAGGCTGGGCTTCAAGCTGGGGCCAGGCTTCTGTCCTTTCTTCCTTTCTATCTTGGTCCCTTCTCATCACTCTGGATGTGTGACCAGACATTTTGATGACAGGGAACACTCCCCTCTAACTGTCTAGAGTTGGAACAAATTGACCATCGCCGATTCCTCTCTCCAGAGGGGTTTGCTGCAGTGTGTGCTGTGTGTCTGGGGCAGGTGCAGCCATCAATGATGCGAAAGGTGTGAAGAATGAGTTACACATGTGAGAGATATACCAAAAATATGTGGACTGTAAGCTGCAGAAATAGTTATTAGCCATCTAAAACAAGATGTAAACAAAAGGTTTTACTGACAACATGGTAAAAGTACTTATGCAAACCTGGTACATTGGTCTCTTTCAGATTTTATAAATGACATTTCTATGATGCGTTTGATTTTTTTAAACTCTTACACCAACACACACACTCCATATGTTCTGTGCAAGACTCTAATCATTGTTGTCTCCATTCAGTGAATGGATATTACTCAAAGTAGGACCTGTACTCAGGCTGAGAGAGAAGCAGTTGCTACAGACTTAACAATTTCAAGGACAAGCTACACATGCTGCTATCATACATGGGGGTTCTCCAATAATGTTGTGGAAGACATTGAATTCTTAACAAACAGATAAATAAAACCAGCTTTTGCTGTGTGTAGCAATAAAAATAATTGCTATTCAATACATATAGAGTACAAGCAAGTTATATTGCTTTTTTCCTGGGGAAGAATATGTGTTACTGAAGGTAAAATCGTTCTAGAAGGGAAACATTGACCAACAACTAATGTCTGGATGTTTTAAACAAACTGAAATAAAAAGTAAGACCTATTTTTTAACAGGAAAAATGATCAAACACTGAAACATGCTACTATAGGAAGAGAGTCTATTTCTTCTTAATTTGAACAAAAAAATGGCTGAGTTCACTAAGAGGGTAAGTGGACTGTATTATTTGACTACATGGGTGTTTGACCTAAATGACTTCAAATGTAAAGCTTTCTGATTGAAAAAGGATCTGGCAGGTTTGGGCTGGTTAGATCCAGGTTGCCTCTCACAGGTTGACTGTATTAGGTGGGAATGGCTTCTTGGCTAGCTTTTGTGTCTGGTCACTTAAAATCAGTGCAGAAAAGCAAATAGCCTTTCAGATAGGACTTTGTGGGCATTCTTCTTGTCCTCAGTGCAGTATATTATAAATTCTCACCTGAATAGGCATGAATGCATTCTGTGGATTAAACACACATTAGACTGGGTCTCAGAAAGTTTTATTTTCAGAGTCAAATATTTAAGAGAGTTTAATATGACCATCTATATTTCTGTTTATGTGTGAAAGCTTGTGTTGCTGTTTCATTCTATAAAGGACTGCAAAAGAAACTCTTCTATTACTATCCTATAAAATAATTGTGAATAAAATTATTTCAATGCAAATTACTTTGACAAATTTGATGTTAACTATGAATAGGTTGAAAAATTATACATAGCTTTGGAATCCCCCTACTAAAAAATGAAAAATATCTAGTATACTTTTCAGTAAGAAGTGGAGATATGTTAGTCATTTTGCTGTTGAAATAGCCATTGAGAGTAAATAGAATATTTGAAATCAATGTTAATTCAGGTAACTGCCTACTTTTATTCTTCTGCTATCTCTCTTCTTCTTTAAATGTGGTGCTAAAGTCAGTGTGTAGCAATATTACCTTTGTTTCTCGGTTTCTGTGTTCCTGCTGCTTAATCTTCATCTGTAATGATGAAATCTCTCTCTGTAGGAAGAAAACACATTGTGAAAAATGTAAAGCTATGACTTAAAGAAACAGACAAAAAACTACTTTAAAGAAAGACTGTTTTTATGAGAGAAAAAAAAAAGTCTTTAATGACATAGCAGAAAGACAAAAATTTCTAAAGAATATTCTGACACACACAATTCAAAACCTGCAAAAACGCAAATTATTCCATTGAAACTTGATAACTTCACTTGATCTAGTCTGAATGTACCTCACAACGATGGAGATGGATACAGACTTCATTATTTGTATTAAACAAAAATGTCTCTTCAATTTCTTCATGAAGATTTTCCACTAAAAGCAAAGAATCTTCTGTCTGTATGCTAGAAAAGAAACAGACTTTCTAACATTTTGATGCCCAGTTTTCTTCCCTGTGTCTTTAATGATTTGCACCATAACGTTTCAACCTGCATTCCTTGTTCAGCTGTAACCCTTCACCAGCAGTGGTGGGACTGACCTTAGCTCTCCAAATTCAGTTCTTTAGCAAACCTTTAAAGACCAACAAAGAGAGTAATTGTGGAGTGCTGCAGGGCTGGGGGTCAGAGCTCTGGAGGTCAGCAGCATCTCTGGCTTTGGTCTACATCCACAGTCTGGCATCCCTGAAAACCCAAAGGAGCGTTTTAGCAGTAATATGAATCTACAGCTAGAAAGAACAATTCCTTGACATCTTTGTAGACTCAGGTGAAAGAGAAATTTCTGTGTTTAAAGAGAGAAGAGCTTCTGTGAAACTGTAGCAATAACTGCAAAATTGTTTCATAACTGCTTAGAGGAGGTGAAGCCCATTCATGTACCTTCTATGTAACCCACCCTTGAGCAGGGACAGGATCATCACGTATTTAGGTTCCTTTAACACTGATTTGAGGAAACCCACAGTTTACCCCATGAAGCTGCCTCAAAATGTCTGTGTAAGAGCTACAAATTGCAAGTTTGAGAATACTGGAAAGGAAGAAAATGGAAAAAGTAGGCCTTAATAGGGATTGTTAAATCTCTTTAATGCACAGAGGTAGAATTCTAGACAATTCACCATGAAAATTCATAATGCATAAACTGCACTGCTTAAGACCCTGTTTTAGCTGAGGACACCATTCAATTGGAAGTGCTCATTCATATCGGGCTCACATCCTTCTGCTCAATCCTTCCTGGGTTTAACATGTATAGACTCTCTCTTTTTCTCTAATAAGATTGATCCTGGAGTGTAAAATGTACAGATGAGCCCTACCTTGCAATTTTGTTGTGATTCCTCATACGTGCACCTTTGCTCCTGATCTGACAGCTCCTCTCAGTAAGGACAAGGATGACAGTGTTCATCAAGACTTAACATCGTGAAGACCAGCTACGAGAAGCAGCCAGCCTTTACTCTTCCATTAGAAGTAGAGCCACTTGAAGTACACCCAATAATCTAGCAAGCCTATTTTGTCCATTAAAATCTACTGTGAAAAGAAACATTTTTAAAGAAAATACAAGAAGCAGTATGTATGAGCAGTATGCTCAACCCCTGTGGTTGAGCAGCCCAACTACTGAAGTATCAAATAGAATCTTAGTGGGATCTTGAAGGTGTTTAGACATTAGTGGTACTTTTTGGCATCTGAGTCATATAATTTCTCTGTCTGATAGGCTTTTATGAGAATGTAAAATAGCTAATCCCTCAGCTACCAGAAGTCCAGAGCTATTACACTCTTCCATCATTCACAAGGGTGGTATTAGGGATGTCAGAGGGCACAATCCTTCCTATTCCCATCAATATCCATTATGAACCGTCTGCCTATGAATTTTCCCAATGTTTTTTGAATCTTTGATAATATCATCCATCTTTTTTTTTTTCACAGTTCAACAAATTTTGAAAGTTCACTATTCACCATGAAAAAAACCTTGTTTTCTGTTAGCTGTCTTAAATAAATTTTGTAACAGTTTTATTGTTTACTCCTTACTTCTACAAGAATTATAGGATTTGCTGAGCAGCAGGTTTGCATTCATCTCATTCATCACTTACATGACTTTGCAAACATCAAAAGTATTTCCATTCTGACACAGTTTTCATATATCACCTGAGTTATTAACAATATCAAAGAATAATCAAGGCAGAAAAAGAATAGCTCAATTACTGTATGAAAATATCATATATATTCTCCCTATTTAATGACCATATAAATATTTCTATAACACTATTATATACTTAGGAGTTAAGCTAATGCATCTTAAAAGTCATAGTCCAGTAATTTAGTGCTTAAAAGAACTTTGTCAGTGATGTTATTTAACAGAGGTCTGAGTGCAGATATTGATATTTAAGTCATCCTTACAGTGATATTACTGTGACTATGCAGCTCTTGGAGTTAATGGTATTTGTGGCTAATTATTTTCAGATGCTTGTCACTAATAGGTGAGATGGTCACTACTGCACAGGAAATGTCTAATAATTGAATGATCCTGCTTGCCTAAAAAGTCAATGAGTTATGTATATATATATATTATGTATATATAATAAGACCATGAAACCAACTGCATTGTGTGTGCTACTGCAGTGCTAAAGTTCATTTTCATATCTACTTGTAAAAAGATATAGTAAGAATTATTTCTATTTCCATCAGCAAAAATGGTTTTAAGATTGCTCAGACTTTCTACTGGGGATAACAGTGGTTTTAATCTACAAAAGCACACTTCATTAGTATAAGAAGCGATGGATATGTATTTGTATAGATATGCATATATATTTATTAAAATATAAATTTTACATACATAAAATTAATTTTAAATTTAATCAGATTACCCAAAATTCTGAGCTCTCTCTGAAGATCTATATCATATTGTGGCATGATACGTTTTTTGTGGTTTTCCTCACCATTTCTGGTATATAACTTCTCATACATATCTATATGATCAACCTGAGGTTCTATATGAACCTCATAAATGAGGTTCCTGCCTCATTTCTGTATGTAATTCAGTGAGAAAGCATGACTTTTGTTTCAGCCATTCTCCATTAATCAGATCAGAAAAGAACTGGAGATTCTTAGGCAGGCTGAAAATCAAATTAGTTTTGGAGGTTTTATGTCTGAGGGCTGATACTGTGGATGTTTTCATAAGATAACTTCTCACGGGATAATCCTCCATATAAGGGCTTTATGGGATCTCTGTATAAAAGCAAACAAATGGAAAGGTTTTTTTTTTTTTAAAAAATGAATTCCATAACTTAACCTTGAGTTTAGAGAATCAGATAAAACTGTGGTGTAGAACAGTGCTTTGACAGATTGAATGAAAAATTGCTATCTTCCTTTTCAATTCCAGGACTGTCAGATCTTTCCTTATATATCCAGTATATATTTGACTATCAGAATTAAAACAGTTTATGCAAAGGTTAACAATGAATCTATAAAAAACTACATAACCATTTCACAAGCTTGTTTTATTGTTTTTCCCTCTCCTGTTTTTTCAGGCTCACTCTTTTCTTTGATTAGCATTGGGATCATTTGTTGCTAGCTTTGCCTTGTTCAAGTCTTTTTAAAGATTTTTGTCCCAAGTTGTCTTCTTCAACTACATTTTTAATACTGTCAGTATAATCCGATTTTGTTTGTGTTCACCTTACACAAATATCTGTCTCTGTAACTTCAGATACCTTATCACTTTGGAGGCTATGGTCTTGCCAGACAGGAGATAATCTTAACTGCAGTGTAGATTTATGCGTGAGACATGGATATGCAATTCTTCAGAGGAGAAAATAGATTTTATTAAAATATTCTTGGAGAAACACACCATGTTCTTAACTGCATCCCAAAAATAATATTCCTCTTACTTGAGGGTATGGTAAAGTACTATCTGCCCCTATGAACTTGTGGACCTTGGCACTTTATCCCTGATAACTGACTTGCTATGATACAGAGCATAAGGCACACAGTTTTAATATTCTTACTGATCAAACAGAGGCAGAGGAAACTCAGAATGACTGTTAACCTTTCCCTTTTGAACTCTATAGCTCTTCTATTCTGCACATTTGATGAGCAACTCAAATTTAATTGGGAAGATCTGATCACCACTTCAAACAGCAAGCCACTTTTCAGATACATTTACCACAAGAAAGGTCCAGCAGTTTCCTGGAAAATTCAATATTCAAAAATTCAAAAACATATTTTATAATATGTTTCATAACAGCAATGAAAAATTTTCTTTCATTGAATTTTTATTTTACTTTTGGTACAGAAGTAAAAAAAATAATTCAGTATTAATATGCAGCTCGTAATTGTCTCTTACTTCCTTTGCTTGACAGCATTCTCCTGCTTTGTTTCCAAGGTTCTTTTGTTTGCTGCTCTGCCAGTAAAGGCAGATGTCTAAGAAATTCTTTTCTAAGAAGAATTGCAGTGTAAAAAAACAACTGTCAAAAAAAAGCAAAAAAAAAATCTAAAGCCTTAAAGCATGGGCATTTTTCCCCACCTCCACCCCCTCCCCTAAACAGAGGCTTGCTCTGCTTTACAACATATCTCATACTACATGGCAGGAATCTTTCTACCATGATGTAGTTAATGCCACTTAGAGTATAACAGAGCACTAGGAGAAAAGTGCAAGGAATTCACCGTGTGTGCATAAATCACAAGCTATCCACTTTAAGCTTCAGGCAGATGAGTTTAATTACTCCGTTGCAGTTTATCTGAAAACTTTTGCTCTTCATTCAGGTTGAAAGACTGACATATATTGGCATAGCTAAACATCTGTCTTCAGTCACAATAATAGCAATCACAACAGGATTTGGAGCATCTCACTCCCAAACATCCATTGTGTAATGGTTAAATACTGTTAGTTTGTAACTGCAATATAATTTATTGGCTGTGATCTAGGCAATTGGCTTAGTTGTTAAAGTTCTGTAAGAATTTGTTTTGTCTTGAGTATTACACAACTGAGCTAGTGTGGTATTCTGTGACAAAGTCCCATTAATCGGTTATGTGCACTAACTATGGCTAGTAACTAGTTAATACAATAGTATAAAATAACACTATTGGTATGCTATTTTATACTGAATGGAAGTGTTGCCAGAATCAAATAGACACAGAATGTTTTGACTTTATGATAACTGCTTTGGTTACTGACTGCTTCCGTGTCAGTACCGTCTGGTGAAAAAACAAAACAGAGGTCCCAGTGTACCCTGCATAATGACAGTGACAGAAGACCTCTGCTGGCAACAAGTCCCATGCACCAGAGAAGTCCTGTTGCTTAAGCCCTCAAAGTATTATTGTTTTATTATCCTCTGTTCTTGAGATAGAAAATTCAGACAAAGAGATTAAAAGCCTACTCAGTGGCCCATTAGGAAACTTAATACAAGCTACTGTGTATCACAGGACACCCGGTTTTATTTTTTTTGTCCTAGGTTGAGCTCAATCCCTTCAGAGTGTCTGTAATTCAGCTTTTGCAGGTACAAGAGTATGTTTGGAATAAAATTGCTCTCATTCAAGAATCCAGATTTCCCAAATTCCAACACAAAGACATTAAAAAGAATCAGTATGTTTTGACGGTCTTTTTCTTTGGTCAGCAAAAGTAACAGTGAAAGCTTTAATTAATTCATATCTGCATAGCTAACTGCTGCGCCTATTACTGCTGTAGGTAGTATGAGGTGAAGGGTTACACTTGTGTTTCCTGAATGCTGTTAAGTAATGACTGAAGTCACATGGATCTCACAGGTTCAGGTTATACAAGCACTTGCTAGAAAGAGTTACTTTAATATACATGAATATTAGGTAGGCAATCTATATAAATATTAAATTTTGTGGCTATATTTAAAATCTTCAATACTGCATATAATAAATGATTGAACATTGGTTCAAATTAATTATATCTTAACCATACAGAATGATTTTTTTCAAATAAACTATTCTATGAGAACCAACAACTGTGACAGATGCACTAAATCTTGATGCCACACCTCCCCAAGAAGCCTGAACAACCCCTTGCCCAGGACTCTGCTGCCCATAGTCTCTCTGCCTGGCAGCACTCACCACATAGGACAACAACTGCTGCACCCCCAGGGCCCCCTACCCCTCTGCCCCTGCAAAGATGCAGTAGCCCTGGACTCCAGCTGTGAACAAATGCTTGGTGCCTGTTTGCTCACATAGGAACTTATTTCTCTCACATCTGGGGCAGATTATCACTGAAAGGCCCACCTACTCGCTTGCAGCAGGTGTCTCCTTTCCCCATCAGGTAATGAGAGTTTCTGTGAAAGCAGCCCATTGGGCTCAGTGCCACACGGGCATCCCACCCACACAAAGAGTGGTCCCCCTGGAGCCTTCAGGAAAATCCCTGTCCCCTGCCTTCTGTGTCCCTGTTCTGTAAGAGTTCCTCTCATCTGGGATTGATGCTATATTTGCCAGCCAGGTGGAGTTTATGACTAAAGGTAGGCATGTTGGGATGTTATTCACAGAGTAAAATGACGTTTATAATGTAATGTGGATAAATTTTCAAACTGTCAAAACTTACTCATAAAAGTCCTATTACACCTTTTTTTAGATGGGAGAAATTAATTTTATCCTCTGGGAAACGTTCTGGTGGAAAGGACTGACAGTTTTTATTGTATTATATTTTAGAAAATAACTTTGTAATGGTGAAAAAAAGTTGGAACAACCACATTTGCATGAATAACCTTAACAAAAATGTGGAAAAGTGAACTCATTCACTTAAAAAATGGAACTGTAAAAAATACTGTGCTTATGACTTGTTCAATTGGGAACATGTAAATAATAAATGATGGGCTCAAAATAGGTGTTTAAGAAACTCATTTCTTGAAATTCCAAGTAGATGGACTAAGATATTATATTAAAAAAAAAAAAATCAGAAAAGGTGAGTTTTGAACTTCAAGCAGACTTCTAAGAACTAGCGCCGATCAATGGACTCAATGATATAATATTTCACAGATCATCAGTAAAAACATAATGACTCACATTTAGACAAATACCCTCAAACACTTTCATTTGACGGAGTCCACACAGGTGAACTATTAGTACTGCAGATGACTGTTACAGGATACTATTTTTAACTGTTGAAAGAGTGAGTGTGAATCACCCAGTAGGCCCACTTGCCTCCATAGTTATAGGTTTTTTATGCCTTTTATCATTCATGATACATTCACCCAACAATCATGTATCTCCAAGTTCAATTAGATTTTCATTTGTCTCAACGCAAGCAACTGATTTTTGGGACTTAGAGGAGCAAGATTGATTTTAGTTGGTTTGTTTTTTTTTTTCTCTTTATTTCTCAGTCCGCAGATATATGTCTCTGTAGCATTGCATTGTTTTAAGTGTTACACTTCAGATTCTGTTTCAAAATAGTGTAGATGACTGTATTAAAACATAAGAGACAGTATAAGTACTGCAAGTAAAGTGCAAGTGTTGTATCAGTTAAACTATCCAGTGCAATGGAATAAGGGAGAATCAAAAATTGCTACTGAGGCTGGTGCTCAGAAGTTCTAGAAACCAAATGACACTTTGATTTCTTTACATTCTCATGATAAAGACTCAGTGAAGAATACCGAATGAGAAATAACTGGGAGATTATGCAACGCATAGGAAGCCCTATTATTTTAAGAATATCCACTCTATTTAATTAATTTAAAGTTGAAGAAGAACAGAAAAAAAGGACACTGAAAATTTCAGGGCATAATTGCTTTTCCAAGGTGTCTACAGAAATCCCTGGACATACCAGGTTTCCTGTGCACATGGTGTCGTGGTGTGGGAGAATTCAGTCAGGGAAGTTACATATTCCCTTGTCAAGAGGGAGGATGGAGATGTACATATAAAATGGTTTCCAGTGTATTTATATCTATGTAGCTCACTATTAAATATTATTTTAGCAGTTGTCTAACATCAAAATCTGGCATTGCTTTTGTCAGGCTGTACTGTAGACTTCATAATGTGGCTGAGGTTTCCCAGCAACTGGCCAGGCTGCATACTTTGCTCTGGCTACGGTCCGGCAGGCAGCTGGAGCCATGGAGATGCTCCGCCAGCCCTGGTCTGGCTGACAGTCCTGGTCCCATGTGGATGCTTTTGCCTGAAACCTAAATGAAAGCAGCTTTCACTTACCTTTCTGTCACCAGGGTAATGCTTCATATTGAACTTCAGTGATTATTGGGAGAAAAAATAAATAATTTGCCTTGGCTCGTTGATATTGAACATCCTGACATATCGGGTCAGTTTTAAAGGAATAATTTGATGTGCAAGTACAGAGGATGAAATTCCAGCCTGCTTGCCTTTAGTGGTACCTTGCTTCAGAGTCCTCACTACGTTTCAGGACTCTCTGTGCCTGTTTTGATCTACTCTTTTTACCTATGAATAAGTAATTGATATTTCTATGGAGCCATACAATTGCAAAATATACATATATATGCGTGTGTACCAAATATTTTTTTTTTATCTAAACAACAATATGCTCTTATTCTCTAACACAATTTGTGTAAAAACTAATAATAGCTGATCCATTTTTCATTACTTAAAAAAACAACAAATCTAAACACAGAAAAATATATTCACACCACAAAAGCCTAAGCGTGTGGTTGAATACTGTCCCAGTCAGTGCTTTCATGGAGCACAGACCTCCCTCCACTCAAGGAATGCTGCAAAGCCTGAACATATACAATCAGGATCTCTGTTCTTTTTTTCCAAGTGAATGAAAAGCATAGAGGTCTTTCCTGTGTCCCACCCCACAGGCTACAGCTGAATGGTGTGCTGAACAGAAGCCAGGCTGCAGGGTAAAAATCCCACACTGCATTATTGCCATCAGATCCGACCTGCTTTCATTGTGTTTACTTTTCTACAGTTTGATTAGCAGCTGCAGAAGAGAGAAGTGAGGGGAATACACATTTTTTTGCTCTCTAGTGCACAGATGGGCAAACAAGTCACCTGTTCTTCTCATTCTGTCCCTTACTATATCAACACCCAATTCTCACGTCACATTGAATTGCACCTCATCCCCATTGATCTCCATTAAACCATTTAAGAGAATCATTAAAGCTAAGGAGGAAAAAAGAGAAGGAACTGCAGCTGATAGATGTTAATATTGTCAGTTATTATTAATAGAAGGCACTCTCATATTTTATTAATGAGTGGTGTGCAAGAATCATATGTAGAAAAGCTGAATTTTCAAGATCTGGAGACTGGTGATTTTGCAATATTTTATAACTCTATTAAGCGATTAATGGAATAAAGTGGAGATATTTCTGTCAAGTGGTGCTATTATATAACTTATGAGACTAATTATTAATATTTTTTTACAAAAAATAAGGAATTTAAGTACTCTGTGTATTTTCTTCTTAGTATAATTCTTTAAACTAGTTACTCTAGGAACTGCAAATGTAATATTCACAACCGCATAACCTCCAAAAATGGATATTTGGGGCCATCTGTTAGAGGTAAAATAAGGAATAGTTTCCATTTTTCATTTGCTTATTGAGCAGGCAACAGTTGCTGGATTCTCTGTGGTTAGATAGAAAGGGGGGAAAAAAGGATATAAAATTCTCACCATGTCAGCACGTGCTGTATATCAAAAAGTCTCAATAGCAAAATCAGAGCATAACCTGGATAGAGATGAGTAAGAAAAACAGAGATGACTCTTCTTCCCTTCTTCAAATGGATGTTCAGGCAATTCCCTTCACTGCAACTTCTCCCCAACCTGTGCACTGTCTGAAGTGGGAAGACAGCAGCTATTCTCACCAACCTGGAGAAGAGAAAACAAAGTGTATTTCCCCAAGACAGCATGTGCTTCACAAGCTTCAGGGGGTATGGCTGAGGCTGTATTCCCATCCTGCTCAACAGTGATATGCTCTCCAGTACTGCACCTTTCAAACACTAATGAACTGATCTTCACAAACCCTTTGCAAGGCAGGGAATCATTATCTCCCTTTTACAGGTAGAGAACTGAGGCACAGCAAGACATGAGTGATTTGCCTAAAGGAAATCTGTAGCAGAGCCAGAAACTGAACCCAGACTTTTCAAATTGCAGAACATACAGTTCCAGTCTGATTTGCTGGGAAATCAGGTATTGCACCTCTGGTAACCTCGTAGTGTTCCTGCTGTAGTTCACTGCCTCAAAGGCATGACCCGATCCTGCATTGCTGTAGTCATTCCATTTAGAGACAATCCTGTTTTCATGGTGTTTGCATGACTAATATAATGAACTACAATTCTTTCTTTGGAAAGATAACGTTGCAGTCCGGCTTCTTTTAGAAGTGATTTGTTGTTAGTCAGCAAGCATCACTTGGTACTGTTAAGCAGTACAGCTCAGTTTCAGGGCTGTTAGCATGCATTTGTAATACCTCATGGTTAAAGGTAACATTCTGACTCAGGCACATTAAAAAATAAGCACTTAGCCCTATGTTTCATTTTATTCCTAGAAAAGGATAAAATGAGCAGTTACCAAAGAACTTTTAAAGTTTTTTATAGATAGAGGAGAGGATGAAATCTCTGAAAACAAGTCAGGAGGATTCACCGGGGCAGTGCTTAATGCTACAAAAGATGAAATATTGATCAGAAAAGATCATTAAAAACTGGTTGCTATGGGGTGAAACAATGTGAGCTCAAGTTTAGTGGACAGGGACATATGGAGTACCAATGGGTCCCAAAATAATATGAATAACATGAGATGAAAAACATCACAAATATCACAGCAACTCTTCTTGATCATTCCATAAGTAAGTAAGGGTGCCTTGGTGCAGCTGTTCCGGGCTGAATACTGGTAAAATCAGGTTAAATTACTCCATGTCTTTAATTGAAAATGTTTTTACTGACTTTACAAAATAGAAGAGTGACTTTGCACGTTTAGAAATGGTACTTAATGTGAGTGTGGATGTCAGCTCTCGCCCTTTCCACCATGTGAAGGAGACAGAGCAGCATCCCTGAGTGTGCAGCAATTCTGTCCTGAGCAAAAGGGTGTTGTCAGCTTTCCTGATCTGCTTTCACATAAAAAAGCATGAAATATTATTTATCATGCAATATATAAAACACTATATGTACACTTGTCTGCATAGGTTTATTTATATGTGTTTATACATGTAAGTTGGGGGATCTTTACATATTCTAATATGTATATATATCTATATTATCTGCATATGTATGTGCATGCATGTACAAACACATGTATATATGTATACATACATATACACATACACATCTAAAAATACTTGCTGAAGCACAAACCAATACTGCATTCACTATGGTACTACTCATCAGGCTGAAATTTCCCCTTTTACACTGTACACTCACCTTGAGTGACATAACTTCTAGTCATAACTAGAAGGCTGGTAAACCAAGACTCGTTTTCTTTGCTTTCATTTTTTGTCACTTTTAGGCATATATTCCTTTTCAACTTAAATAGAACATAATAGAACTTCACACTACATTAAGTGCCATATGTCGTCATCTTCCATCAAAAAGAAGGAATTAGCAAAATATCTTTTGACTGGATTGCTGTTTGTGTTTCTTTTTAACATCTGATTTGGTTTGTTCAGTGGAAATGAAAAATCTGTATTTTCACAGGCCCACAAGGTAATTGCAGAAAATGGGCCAGCAATGACAAAGAGCACTCCACTCACTAATAAAATTGGGAAATCTGAACAAAAAGGCTAGTAATCTATTACATTGAACAAAACTCCTAAAGTAAAAGAGAGAGAGTAATCAATTCAATACAAGTAGAAGAAACATTGCCTGACATTTGTCTGGCAGGTCAGTGAAAGGATTGACTGAATTAATAGAAAGCAGTTCAGTGAGTCAGACTGCAGCAGGACTGCAGATGGAGCATTCCTTGTGGGAGCAACATAAACCAAAATTCACTTGGAAAAAATAAATACTCAAGAATCCAAGGCTATGAGAAATCATCTCTGTATAGGGTGCTAAGAGAGAAATCTACTGCAGGCAAAGATGGACTACTAAGACAAGGAGTTTTTCTTAAGGTTCTTAACGACCTTCTGGATGCATAGTCTGAACAAACTTTGAAAAAAATGTCTACAGCATTGGTGTCCAAAAATATTTTTCACCAGAACTCTGTGATACTAAAATGACATTTAAACAGAAAAATAGCAAACATAGAGGCATATTCCCTCCTTCTAAATAAGAAATCCAGGGAGGATTTGTTATTCATGAAAAACTCCTAGGGGCTAGTGCCCTCCTCAGCGTAATGGCTGAGGTCTGTAGGACCAGATGCTACATTTCTGCCTGGGCACCAACAGAGACCATGCAGGCAAAAATCAACTGAGACCCCAGTGCTGTTGGTAATGACTCCTTTACCAAGATGGCACCAAGATGGCACCAAATGCCTAAGAAAATCTGATGAGATTGGGGTGATGAGCTGCAAACATACTTCTTTTGAGATTCAGGTTGGTGACTCTGCATTATGATAGGACTCCCTTGTTAAGTGTAGTGGGTATGTCCTCATTTTTGCTGCCAGTGTGCATTAAGCATTGTTGCCCCACGGCCAGCAGGTCCCTCAGACTTCCCACTCTCCCTAGGAAGGGGAAGCCAGATAGCACACAGAAGGGACTCTGTACAGTCAGTCAAAAAGCTAAGCAGCACCTGGTGACCTTTCATTTAACTGTCAGCTTCTTAGGTGCTTACTTTTAGTATCTTGGACTTTAATACTCTGAAGGCATGTCTACATTGGCACTTCAATTGAAGCAAATTTCTTTGTCGTTCCTTCCAGATATTGTATGGAATTGCTGACAGGAATTGCTGCCATTACTAGTACAATGATTGTTCCTTGAACATTATTTTGTATAAGCTTCATAGAACTTTACATCCTCAAGGGTTTTGTCTGATACACATTCAGATCTGTGCTATCACAGACATCGTCATGTAATACCATATACAGAGCTCCTTATCAAAAACCCGTTAAATTTTTTGCTTATCTCCTGGCTAGAAAGTTTTTCAAGAATTTATTTTGGTGATCACAAAGATTTTTTTGTGATCAGTTTATACTAATTTGTCCAGTGTCCTGCTTTGGGGTGGAGCAGAGCCACTGTAAGTGAGAGAGACTCTTGCTTACATCTATTGCTGTGGCACCAGGGTCAGCTGAGTGGGTTGTTTACCTCATGGATGGGTTGCACCTGTGGGGAGGACTGGACAGATCAGGTGACCCAAACTGACCTAGAGGATATTCCATCCCATCTGCCATGCTCACTATAAAAGCTAAGGAATCAAAGAGTTTAGATTGGCTCCTCTTCAAGGGCTCTTCTTCAATGTGTGAGTGTGTCTGCCTTTGATCCCCATCAGTGTGTTCCAGAATCCAGTTCATCTCTGAGACCAGTCTGGAACTCTCCCAGTGCCTGCCAATGACACCTCCCTGGGACCTTGATATGTTTTTTAAAATATATTTTTATATATTGTATCTATTTAATTATTTCTTTTTTATTTTATAATTAATATTTCATTAGTATAGTTTTTCCTAAACCCATAGATCTCTTTATCTCTCTTTTTTTCTCTCCTTGGAGCGAGAGGTGGGGGAGACCATCTGTTGCCTTGTCATTGCCCAATTCGGCCCAGTACCACGACATCCAGCTTGGTTGTCCAGGAATCCAGCTGACACTTTTTCTTGATTCATCTATGCACATATATTTATAAATGGTAGTAGTGTCCCTGTTAGATCTAATTTCATTCTTATTATAAACAAGCATCTTTTCAGTCAGAGGGCTCCTTGTCATGCATTACTTACAGAAAGGTGATGCTGGCAGCTTTTAAGACAGCCCTTCCACTTCATAATACAGAGGACCCTGGTATCACACCCAGTAAGCTCACAGATGTTTTTTAATTATCTTCATGACAATACTGGGCACCTTCTGTCTTGAAGCAGGAATTCCCTTCTCCATGCTGTTATTGTCGCCATATGTCAATAACAATCCAGTCTGAACAAATCAAGGAGACAGGGGGGTCACTGTGGTTCTCTTGGAGACATCTGTGAACCTGGGAAGAAGGAGGGAACCCTGGTCATTACATCCAAAACAGGAAGATGTAATACAGGAAGATTACACTGATATTATCTAAAATCTAAGGATTCCTTTCCTAAAAATCAATATTCAGTGTGCTGACAGGTGCTATAGGTAATAGGAAAATATCAAATTTTTATCTAAGTTTGTCATACAGCTAAAAGAAGTATGTGAGGTGTCATCTGGGTGTTGACTCAACAGTCCATGATACACTGGATTATTTGAAAAAGAACAGCAGAACATGAAACAAAGTTCATAAAAATGTGCCTCTTTTGAAAGAAAAAACTATAAGATTTCCCATCTACTTTTGATATTTAAGATGAAATGGTAGATATTCCTTGAATTCAAAGAGCACATGCAAAACCCAAAGGCTATAATTCTAATTAATTCAAGCACTGTTTCTGTGCTTGCTGCTTCTGAGCTACCACTGCTGCTATGTGCATTTTAAATGAATATTTAATTTTCTGAACTGTTTTTTTGGCACAATGTATGCAACAGCTATTGGTGACATTGCTTGATATGAGATATATTAATAAGGTTGTAGCATTTGCAAAGCACATCTTGATAAAGGAAAAAGGAGAAAAAACATTGCTAGAAAACATTGCTATCAAAGGAATGGTATTTCTAGATTTAATTTTGTTTGAAAGATTAAAGGAAGAATCCAGTATACTCATATGAATACCACCTGAAGATGTCTTAATACTATCTTGTGATCAGTGTTTCTCATGTGATTAAAGGTTGCAAAATCAGGCTACAAATCAAGAAAAGGATAAAAAAATGATCTAGACATTCTGTCCTCCTACTCAACTTCTGTTAGCTGATGTCATTCAGAAATTACTTAAAAATTTTCCTATCTTCCAGGAAGGAAGACAGAAAGGGAATGATCTTATTTGCAAAATAAAATTATAAATAAATAGGCAGAATCAACACAGTCATTACTTTAAAATTTATATAGGTGATGCAACCTAAAGTCTGGTTCCCTAAAGTGTCCAGTACCAAACAGTTACAGGACTGACCACAATTAGTAATGTTAGTAACTTAAAGTGCCATTAAAATTTTTCAAATTAACTCCATCTATTCCCTTCTAGGTTCAAAGATCCTGTGTTACTGATGCGCTCATGCATTTTTATAAGCCTTGATGCTGATTCTAATATTTGGTATATTTACATAGGTGTATGACTCAGTTGAAGTTAGAGCTCTAGGACTGGGGTAAGACTGAGTTCAGGCTGAGTTCGCACAGGAATTTTTGTTGTATCAATATTTGAATGAAAATACAGTATATCTAAGTGCAAATTTTAAACTGCTTAAACTAATATATTGTGCAACGAGTTATAGATGATAGGCTAACACCTGTACATCCTTATTACAGGCAGCAGTCAAGGGTGACTGACATGCTAATTATAGCTGCAACTTTGGAATATCAAATGAAGTCTGAGATTGACTGTCCTATCAGCCACTCATACTTTCCTTCAAGAATAGTTTGAGCCTATTTTTAATAAAGCTATCTGCAATACTAAAATTTCTTGATTTAACAAACTATCAACTCTTCAGAACATACAGAACATACAGACTATTGAAGGTCTGTCCTAAGTTTTGTAAAGTGTCTAGCCCAATGGTCACTTTGAAGAATATTACATGAAACTATGTATAGCACCTGGTAAAAAATCTCAGCCACATTTAAATGGCATTGGAAACAGTGAGTAATACAGGAACAAATGTTCTTATTGTTCTCAACACATCTTTAAGAACCGCTGACAATCTGCTTTATTTACATATGACATTTCTTTAATGTAGTTTTCATTCTCTTAGTTGTTTGGCAGTAACTTGTGCTTGATTTATGGTATTTTGCATATATTAAATACTGACAAAATAATTTGTGTAATACTTCTTGCTGAATGTTTCTGTGTCAAAACTATGGGACTATTCATTGCATTTTCAACAACATTCTAATTGTGGATGTCATTCAAAACGACAAAACTGCTTTTTTGCTTTTTTGTCTTGCGATTGTATCTCCAGTGTTTCCTCCTATGGACTTGGTGGAATTACAATATTTTGCAAGGAAACAGACAAATACAAGTATCTGTCCTATGTGTGTGCATTACTTTATCTAAGAGAGGAATATTACCAATGTGAAAAAACATGGTTAAGAAGCAGTTAAAAAAAAGTTAAGAAAATCAGCATTAAGGATGCAAGTTTCATTTTAAATGCGTTCTTTTTTCTTGTAACAA
Source organism: Scolopax mira (assembly GCA_004320125.1). Classification (NCBI taxonomy): domain Eukaryota; kingdom Metazoa; phylum Chordata; class Aves; order Charadriiformes; family Scolopacidae; genus Scolopax; species Scolopax mira. The sequence continues at coordinate 49,356 of BJBW01014527.1, read as the reverse complement.
AGTCATTAATTACAGTATCACACAATGTGTGAGCCTTGCTTTGCACTGCCACCTACAAGAGGATAAATGCAAAATCTATAATTCAAAAAGGTAATGAAAGTCCTGGCTAAATTTGTGAGTTAATTTAAACAGAAATATAAGCTATAACTAAATTTAGCAATCTAGATCCTCACTGAAGTACTTAAGTAAGTATTCTTATTTTCATACTGACAGGACATTTACCCTGTAAATCGTGCCAAAATATGCATATTGCTCCCAAATTTCAGTATTTATCAAGCTTATTGAGTCATCAGAAGTGCAGTCACTAAGACAGACAAATAGAGCATCCAGTCTGAAAACCACCACCTCCTGCATCACTTTTCTATTTTGCTATACGTAGAAGGTATAATTAGAAGACATACAGGAGAAAGGTGGGAGAACTGGATACATTTTTATTTCACTGGTATTAGCCATTACAATGATAGCTCTGATCTCTACTAAATGCTAGAGTTAGTATTTGGAGGTGCAGTAAAGGCTAAGATGAATGGGTCCAGCCCTTATGCTTTTCAGAAATGTGGAGCAACCAGGACAGTATTAGCCATAAGAGAGACCAAAAAAACACAAGATACAAACTTGTGGTTTTCCCACCTGTTGTCTGGATTAAAGCAGAAGTCTGGGAGCAGGATTTGTGTTTACTATTTATAAACTTGAAAACATTATTAAAGGATATTTCATCTGTGTTGAGGTCCTGAAATGATGGTTCTGTAAAGCAAATATTTGACAAGTTATAAATCGAGTAATTAATTTAAAACGAAGTGTTACCTAAATAGAATCAAGCACAGAAATAGCTATTAATATGACCCAAAACTGTTGGACTCTGTCTTACATATCTGTTAGCCATGGGATGTGTTAGCTTTACCCTGAATGAAAATCAATGCTGTGTCTTTTTCAGGACTGTTTTTGCATGTTTCTGTGTTTGCTGCTTTGGCAGCATTTTTACCCAGTCAAAGTGCTTGAAAAATTTTATAGAAGATTTGTGAATACAAAATGTTCTGCTCACAGATTTTTATTTCTGATAAATTTCAAGCAAATATTTTAGACAATTTGGAGTGCTTTGAAAAAACGTGTTGTATTAAGCCTTCATTTTTTTTGAGCAATACTTGACTCGTTCATATAAACACTTGCAAAACCAAATGAAAGGGTACTTTGGAATAATTACAGAGTGTGGAGTGAATTAATTTTAAATATGAAAATAAATAAAAGAAAACATGAGAGAAATTACTGAAAGTAACAGAATAACAGGAAAACACTAAAGAATAGTAAGTTCTTTGCTTCAGAAGAAGTTTTCTTTTGATGTAATGTATTAAGCAAACAGATATTACATTACTCATGCAATCAGAAACATCTAGGACCACAGGAAGGATGTTTCTGCAAAAGTGTCATTAATTACATCACAATAACCATACTTTTGTCATCCAGTACTTAAAACAGTCTAAAACCATATGTCCTAACTTTCTTGGACCCTGATTTATTTATATATGTATTCAGGAGGTACTGCTTATCAACTTCTAGAGTATTGCAAGTTTCAATTGCTATTTGTGAACTGTGGACCCCTCCACTTTGAAATATTAAAGCCAGTGAAAAGTATTTTCCCCTTATTACGTTACTACACTGGTTCTGTCTTGACCCTGTGTCCCTGGAATGAGAGGCCTGAGTCTGTCCTCTGCACATGCTTTTCTACTGTGATCACCATCTGTGTTATGTGGAAAGAGGGTCAAGGAAGGGTTATTGCTAAACTTTTACTACATTTTCAATCTCCCCGAGTTTTGTCTTTAACTTTTATTTTCTAGATTTGGAACTGAGCCTCACTGAAATTTATTATTTTTCAATGCTGTGTCTAATGCTTCTCAATAATAATAATGTATACATATAAACATCTGTGTAAAAGCTTAACACTTTGGAATATCAGAGGTTGAAATCCTGTGGCTAGTCTGCCTCCAACATGGACTCCATCACCCTTTCTGCCCTCCTGACCCCTGGTCTGCACAGCTCTCCCAGCCTGGCAGAGCAGCACGCAGCAGCTCCTGCACCTCTGCCTGCTGCCTTGGTCTGACGCACCTTCCCCAGCCTCACAGCATCTTTTGCAAAGCTTTATTTTTATTTATTAACTTTATTATTATCTGGGGCTTTTTGTGTTTCCTTAGCTTGGCTGCCTTTCCTTTCCACCACATTTATTTTCTTAATTTTTCTCTTACCACAGCCCTTGAAATGTCCTAACTGTTTTTTCGCCCTCCAGTTTACCTCAGAAACCTCTCCTCATCTCTCTTGACCCCTCATTTATTTCCTCCTTCAGCTCCCTCTCATTGGCTTCTCCATGTATAGATGCATTAACAGACACACCAGGCTCTAAATGTAAAAAAGGAGAAAACTACACTGTAATAATCTTTCAAAGACTAACAAGCTACATATGAGAAACAAGGAAACCAACTGGCACATATTTAGAAACCTGACATGTTTCCTTCATTCGTTGACAGGTGAATTTTTCACTCTGAAGATCCAAGGACTGTTTCATGAAGTCATAGATTTTATAAATGAGAACAGCTTGCTTTACCACAGATTAACCCATTCATTCATTCCTACACTGCAACCCTTCTAGTCTTCACCTCATCCCAGATTATTTTTCACTCTTTTTAATAATCCATATCAGCAGAGCTCTAGTTTTAATATAGCTCTCATCCCATTTTTTGTTTCTCACCTGTAAATTTGCTCTAGTTACCTTTCCCCTGGGGTCTTTATTTTCCAGTCCAATTTTAGGTATTTTCCAATACAGTTCAAACACATCAAAATTATTTATTTTGTTGAAGTCAGCATGGATTCCTCGTACCAAACCACAGAACCCGTCCAGCTTCATCCATCTGGACCTGTTGGCTTTCTTCACACCATCAGAAACACTTTAAGTGTTATTGTCTGTTGGTGCCCACGATACAATCTAATGATTTTCCTTCCTTTCTTCTCTCTCCAGCTGTTTCTTTGGCACAACCTTTAGAAATCTTCCTCAGTCTTCTTGTCGTTTTAGTTACAGCTTCTGGTTCTTCATCTCTTCTACTTCTAATTTTTAATTCTTGGTAATGTTCGACCACAAAAAAAAAATAAAACCCCTCATTCGATCTCTGACACATGATCTTATCTTGGATTTTTATCTGTTACCTTCACGCCATCATTGCAAAAATAACTAGACTTCCTTTTTGCAGAGTGGTAATTTATTTGAACAGTTTAAATAACAGTTTAGAAAATCAAACAGTTTTTATCTTGTTACAACACATAATGATGACTGCCAGTAGAAGGAAGAGATGGAAAAATAATCAGCTGGATATAATGGGCAGAATATTTTGAACTTCTGAGTGATCTCAAGATTAGAAATCAGTTGTGGAGGGCTGTGGCAGATGAATCTTGTGAATTTAGACAGGCCAATTTAGGAGGTTGCTGTCCCATCTGTTCACCCCACCTTTCTGCCAAACGCCACTGCCATAATAGTGGCAGAAAAAAATGAAAAGTTGTTTTCCTATCGATGGGTGATCTTTAACCACCAGCAAGGTTGTCATTGCAGCAGTACCTCAGGCTGAACTGCAGTGAGCAAGGCATGCAAATACACCTGCTCCTGCCTTCCTTTCCAGAATTTTCCTGACTGGTGGGGGTTACTTAGAGAAGTGGATTGTTTTAAGCCACCATAGCTGTTTCCTTTTCTGAACTTGAATCAAAATGTCATTTCTTCCTTTCAGATCCTTCTCTGCTACCCTCAAAGCATCAGTGTGGCTGCCTGGGTCAGTGTTGGGCAAACGCATCACAAAAAAGGAGCCCACAGAATTGCTCACAGCCTGCTGTTCACCGAGGGGAGGAAAAACTCTCTATGTCAATACTTCATTTAGTGTTACACAGCACTTTGAGCCTATTCTGTGCTCTCTAACCCAAGACGACCCAGGCGAATCTGCATCCAGGCTGAGTCATGGCGAGCAGTATGTTCTGCTGTCAGCCTCCCCAGCACAAGCAGATACACGATCCAGTCACAAGTAAACTATTAGTACATAAGCTAAGTATTTAAGTTGTATCTTTTACACAGCTTAAAAATGGTAATGACTTGTACATAGTGCTAATTAAACCTAGTTTCTTTCTTTTTTTGTAGTCATTAGTGCTCATGCCTGAGGAATCCGTTATTTATCTATTACAACAGTTCTCCTGTTCTTGGCACAAAGCAGCACCAGATGAAAGGTTAATTTTTGCATGTTTAAAGTTCAGTGAGGGAAATGTAAGCATGGAAATTTATTTTGCCAATGAGTCGTCAAAGCAATAGTGAATTCTGCTGCATAGCAATGTACTTTACTGTTTTGATTAATAGGAATTCATCACTTCATGGAATGAAATTCATTGTTTGAGTCATTCTTGTCAAGTTATATGACAAAAGCCCATCTGCATACCCACAAAGAAGAACAGAGGCACAACTGTTGAAAAGACCCTGTGTGCTGGGTCTGGTGGGGAAAGGGTTAATTGTTC
>BJBW01014527.1:0-44608 GCA_004320125.1 Scolopax mira | reverse complement strand
CGCTGGTGGGGGACTCTGATTTGTACAAGTGACTGCCACTTGGTCCTTTGTTCCCATCTGCGGCCAAACCACAACACCCTGCACTCTTATGTCAAAGATTTTGGTATGGAGTGTAGTTCTCCCTGAAACTATTGCTCAGCTTTGTCTGTGGTCACTAACCGTTTACAGCAAAATTGCCTCTGGAGATTATCCCTGGCTCAACAGATAATTAACTATACTTTAAGAGTGAAACAGTTTCCTCTCAAGCTTTCTGCCTCCAGACATATTAATCTCAAATTCCCAGTTTGGCGCACTTCCTAGCATCACCAGTCACTCAAGCCATAGAGGGAGAAGGTGGCAAATTACCCTGGCACAATTAAGACAAAATCATGGCTTGGATAAGCTTTGTAGAAGCACCTTGTTCCCCTTGAGTGCTGATGAGAGATGATGTGGGTGAACAGGATTGTGGAAGAAGCAGACACCAGAAGAAGCAGGAACACTGGCAAGGGGAGGCCTGTGATGGAGTCCTAAGGACCCATAAACAATGCCTGACAGCCCGACTGATGGAGGGCAATTCTGTCCACCTGGCAGTTGGGGGCTGCAGGGTCAAATCAGTTGGGAAGGGAGATACATTGGTACTATATAACTGCCTGTTTGTTATAATAAATGATTCTGGTTGCATCACTGACCAGGGTCTGTGCCTTCATACGCTACAAGACGTAGGCTTCCCAGACAAGGATGCAAGAGCCTGAGACAGGCCTTGCTTTTCGTTTTCCATCTCCTAGAAGAAAAATGAGTCAATCTTTTGGAAGCCTAGGGATTTGGGCTTGGTTTGGACTTCCAAACGAGTGTGAAGATTGATCACAGCTGCTTTTAGACAATTGTTAACCTAATTAGTCCTTTATTTAAGCCAGTGAAATAAATCAATCACCCAACATGTGAGAAGTGAAGTATCAGGAATAGTAAATGAAGGTATCTGATAAATGATGTGTTGGAAGAAGCAAGCCACTCCTGCAGATGACAAGGCAAGTACTGTGACTGAAACGGGGAATGTTGAGTTGGTGTTAGTTTTGAACAACGTTTGCATTTGCGTTCTCCAAGTATGTGTCATTTTGAGATATTGAAGTGTTCTGTTTATTCTCAGTGTTCCCCTTTGGTTCATTTTCATCACATCACATGGTATTATGCACCTATTGCAGAGCTCCTCAAACAAGTCACGCAGTTCAAATTATGAATATGAAAGTGGAAAGTAGGCACTGAAGTGTTTGCTATGATTCCTAGAATTTAAAAAAAAAAAACTTTTCAGTTTTGTTTTTGCTTTTTTAGTTTTTTCTAATTAGCAAAACAAAGTGCTAATAAAAGGAAAGCATTTTGAGGTTCAAGAGTTCTTAATAAATGGTGGAAGAGAATAGTTAAACTACTATTGTATTTCCCCTGTAATCCAGTTGCTGTTTATACGAACACTAGGCATGCATACAACCCACTGTGTTTGATTTTTAGTGAGAGAACTCTAACATGCTAGAAAGACAAGGTTATGAAGAGCCATACCAACTGTTTTGTGGAATGAATGCTTGGCAGCCATTTTATTTATATATAATCTTATGTGTGGAGCACTGAAATATTAAAAGTTATATCTTATGTACTTGTTTTGGTAGAAAACAGTAATATAAAATACAAAAGCATTAGTATTGGTAAATGCTTATTTTAACATTGCAGTAATGAACAGCATCAAACTTTTTTGGCTTGCTCTTGAGTTATTTGGAATGATTTAATAGTTTATGTTTCTGAAACTAAGAATTCTCATTACAACCTACGACTTTAAAGAACCAACTATTGCTCATCAGTTACATCTTATTTCCGTTATCTTATGATTTTGCCAGTTAGAAACCTACAAACTGTGCCAACAGATATCTAAAATGTCTCAAAAGGCAAATATTTTCAGAAAAAGTCAGATGTTAAACAGAAGGTATTGTGACTAATGCTGTTGCCATTGGAGTTCATCAAATTATTGTTTCTATGGCTATGTAGAAAAGACTGTAAGTATGGGGGACATTTGTGAAGAGTTAAGTGTCATAGAAGGAGCAATACTAGACAGCTGGAGGAAGATGCAAATAGGGCCAATCAAAGGAATATTTCCACCTAAGAGTGGCTTGGGACGCCTGGGCAGGTGCAATCCCCCTTCTTAAATGAGGAAGGAAAGATGCAGATCTAGTCTATTCACTACCGAAAAGAAACCACCGTAATTTTTCTGATCTCTGACATCCTGTAGACGTTGTGATCTGTTGACTGAAATCAGGTGGCTTTTAAACTTTTATTCAGACATTTATATGAGTGATATTAATTCCCCAAAATATTTTGTCTTCTGTATTTGTGTGTAATTACCTTTCGTGAGTCAACAGCTATATACAAGGAGAATAGATAAAATTTCATGAGGGGGAATAGGTATACTTTAGGTATTTGATGGGAAGTAGGAGTCCTGTAAATAAAAAAAAGCCAAGGTTATATGGCAAATTTAACATTGGAGTGGTCATAAGTATAAAAGTTGCTTGTTTTCTTCTGTGTTGTTTAGCCTTGGTTATGTAAGTGTTGATTCAGTATCTTTTTGCACAAGCAAATACATAGACAAAGTAAGTAAAATTCTTTTTAATTCAAGTACCAAAAAGGTGACAGTCTCTCTCTGCATACCACCCACACATACCGTTTTATCCACTGTGCAGAAAGAACGCACACTTTAAAAAAATAAAATATTGGCAGGCTCTCTCCCCGAGCTTTTTGACAATTGTAATTAGTAGAAACATTGCAGATGTGATTCATGTGAAAGCATTAGGTAGCTCTCTGGCTGGTGGTGTTGCAAGACTGGGCAAATAGATTTATTTACTCTCCTGTATGAATGGTATTTTTATGCCTTTTTTAAAAAAAAAAAAACTTAGGAAGCAAAAAGATCAGTAGATATTCTATAGAATAAGTATTAATATGTTGCTTAAAGAGAGAAGATTAATATTGTTGTCTGAGATTTTGTGCAGACAAAAAGTTGCTGCTTTTTCAGTCCGTCTGTGCATAAAATTACTTATATTATGGAAAAGAGAATTTTCTATAGGGTTGGCTTTCTAAATTAGCTTCTGGATCATTATATGTTTTCCTAGGAACCACAAAAATACAGTGCAGCTGCATACTAGTACACTATTGCCTGATATTTACCCTCTACAACCCCTTAAATTACCCATCTTGTTTCCACTGAGTCGTAGTGGCTACCCTCTCTTGGTGCTTAAAGATAGAAAACTGAGAGCAGTCTAAGATGGAGAAACTGAATACCATCTGCACTTCTGCAGAGTTTTGAGGTAGCTGTGACTCCTGAGAAACCAGTTTTGCAGCAGCAACAGAAAATGCAGCAAGCTGGTGGATTATTTTTTTCCCCTATACTCCCAGTGAAATGAAGAAAATGATCTTTGAATCCCCCCCCCCCCAAAAAAAAAGATGATGGGTTGCTTTTGTACTCACTTTAAAAGGGTAAGGGCATAAAAATGTATCCATGTGAATTGAAGCCATAAAGTTTTACAGAAGCCTGCTGTCAAATGCAAATAAATTGCCTTATTTGGCATAAGCTAAAAAATTTTCTCACAAAAAGAAAATTGACCAAATAAAACAAGAGACGCCTAGAGATACCTATAGTTCTTTGAACATTCTTGCCTATTTTTGTTCCACTTTTTCCGCTGGCTTAAATCCAAGTGTCTTTAAATGAAGCAACTGAATAATCACTTTATTGTCTTTGTTTTGCTGAGGCAAGCAGGTAAACCAAGTGAGTTTGTTCCTCCCCAGCTGGTGTATTCCCAAATTCTCTGGACCCTCACATGTTCATCTTGCAGAAAAAATTCAGCATCTGCAAAGAATGAGTCTCTTCTAGGCAACAGCTAAAAATAAACTTGAAAGCATTGCTGACAGAGGGAGAGTTAAATATTTCTGACCTGCATGCTGCATAGTACTCTTGAGCAGCAGATATGCTGCATCAGAAATGTTGTTTGTTCTATTAGCCTAAGACATTTCTATTAATCTCTTAAATCAATGTCAAATATCGGGTTGACTGAAAATAGATTTTTCTTTTCAGGTAAAACTTTAATTACTTTAAGTTTTATATTGTCACTAAGTTTCTTGACAGAGTACACAGGACTAATTCTTGTTTCTGTCCTGCTGCCTAGAAGATGGATTTAAAGTATCTCCTATCTACATAAATAAGTATTTTACTGCTCACCTAAACATTTGTAAGAGTAACAGTTCATTTAATGTCAAGAGGACTGGTTTTGATCCTTCCTGTTTTGGATAAATTCTCTCCATCATACACGCATATGTTCTAAATACCTCCGTATTAATGGAACTATTTATGCATTTTGACTTTTTCAAGCAGTATAAAAGACTTGGATACTCTTGAAAGCCTTAACCTCAAAATTGTTTCAATAAGTTTAGGGTTTGCTTTTAGGCTTCTTTTATTCCTTTTATTTTATTTTTATGGGGATCATGCTAGACTCTTTATTGATAAACCAGGTAAGCATTGGTAAAATGTCTTTCCAAATCAGAACAAGAAATAACTAAGATCAGGATAACTGCATCAATATGAAGCAGTCATTCAACTTAAATCCCATGGAACATAGAGATTTATAACCTTCTAGTATAGATAAGCTCTATCTATAATCTATCTATAGATTATCATTGTCTTTCATTGGGAGTATACTGAACATTAATCGGAAGCCATTTCTCTAGAACCAGCATTCTGTTTAGGAAGAAAACACAAAGCATTCTGAGTAGGTTGATAGAGATTCCAGATCTTTAACACCTTAAACTCACATGTCTTTGTAGAAAAGCTTTGGGTCTGCTATCTAACAGAAAGAGCTTTCACTTCTAAAAAGTCAATTTCCAGCCTAACTTTTCTTCTTAAATGCATTCACCTCCTCTCTGAATTTATCTAAAAGAAAACAACTTTCTTGTTGATCCCAGGTACTTGTCACAAGCTGAACTATATTATATTATTATTTTGAAATAGCATGCAGTGGTTGATACTAATAGAGTTTTATTACATTTTAAATGTTTGGGCTTTGTCCACTTCGCTACTATACCATACTGTGATTTCAAACTGAGCTGTCATCAATTCATTAAGATTTAATTTTGGCTATACTTTTTTTCCTTTTCTTCATGGGTTATTTATTAATAAATGTCCCAATACCTGTCCTCTTCAGGGATAATGCAGACATAGAATCACTGCTACAGTGGAGGTTGAAACACAGGATCAAATTTAGCTCTTCAGCTGTCAAGAGCGTGTTCCAGGTCAGGTCTGAATTAGATCTAAACCTTTCATTGTAAGTCACAATGAGAACATTTCTCTTTAAAAATAGCAGACCCTTTGACTGAATGTGTTTCAAATAAGCCATATTTTAAATACAAGTCAGGTAGAAAGTATTTCTTTTCTTCTTTTTTAAAGACTTTCTACAGCTAAGTCTAACATTTCTTTAGGAAGTACAATACAAAACATAGGGGGGGAAAAAAGGAGTGTAGGATTAAATTAATAAAAATAAATAAAAAACCCTAAACCAACTATATCATCCCACTTCCCTATGCCCTTGGTGCAGTTATTTCATCAGTTCTGCATCTACCCAATCAAATTTCCACTTTGGCCATATCTTCCCAGTTCACTCTTGAGACCACCGGGGAAAACAACATCAAAAGTCTTAGAATAGTTCAGAGGTATGACAGTGACACCTTCTGTAATTTACAAAACCACAGATTCAAGAGTGTCATTAGATGGACTAGTTTCCACTAGATGGAAACTAGATCAGCCCTACAGAACTCTCCTTGTCTTATCCATGTGGCTTTTAAAAAATTCCTTTTTTTTTCTTGTAGGCATTTTTCATACATAGAATATATCTCAAAGGTCTCTGAATGGAAAAGAAATTACTTTTACCATAGTCTTCAAGTTAAGGAAAGGTACAGATCCCTAAAGATGTGGGCCACTCTACAGTAAGGAGATGGGCTCCATGTCTGCACTTGACATAGCTTTTTCCTTGAACTCAATAGCCATGACTATACTGGTAAATTAGACATGCTTGCAACCATTCTTTGCAAATGAAGGTATGCCACAGAATTGAAAAACAAAATGGAACCCTGGTGAGCAAAACCAAATTTTGATGGTTAAAGGTGGTCCTTAAATCAGTAGAAAGGAGTACCGCTTGATCGGGCTCTTGTGTCACCTCTCTGGCCATGCCGGGGTCTCTTGTAGACCTACAGTTTCCATTCCAGCATGACCTAAAGGAGGTCTTTTGGTCAACAGAAAGAACAGGGTATGAATCTGAGATGTACAAGACTCTAAATGTCCTTGAAACAGAGGTTTGTTTTTTTTTTCCCATAGGGAAGTTCGTGGCAGAAGAGGTCTATGGACTTATAGAATAAAATACGGACGTTTGATTGTTTTGCGTAGCTGGGAGACCTACTTTCACGTACCAAAAGGATTTGCCAAATACACTTATTTTTTTATACACTTATTTATTTTACAATACTATTAAAACAATTCAAGACTCGTACACCTGCAACTCTTCACAAGCAGCCACCTTTTCAGAGAGACCATCTACTTTGCACTGACAAACCTGATCTTTCAGAACCCTGGATGGGTCTTTCTTGAGAAGGAGGAGATACTTTGTACTTTCAAATTCTCTCCCCTGATAGGGATTGTTTTAAGCTACCCCTTTCTGCCCAGAAAAAAAAAAAAAGTAAAATAACTTTTTGAGTAAGTATTTGCCAGAAGCAGAGAAGTGTTTGTCCTGTTCCTGACAATAGTTATACTTCAAAAGGTGTTATTTTATAAGGCTATTCAAAAGCTTACCTTGAAGCAACTTAGTCCCAGGGTAAAATAGCATCATTATGAACCATAAATGACTGGGTTGATCTAAACTCTAACTTGTAGACTGGTTGATCTAAACTCTAACTTGTAGAAAATAGAGAGGTTTTAAATTATACATCTAATCTCGTAGCATAGAAGTTAGTTAAATCTGTAGACGTTTTCCTTAAAAGTGTTGGAACATGGCAAAACTTCACCATTTAGGTGATAAAATTGAATGCTCAACAGTTGAGGGTTAAAAGTTAGCCTTTTCCATATCCAAGAAGAACTTAGCTTGGCTTCTGGTTATTATGTTATTATATTATATTTAATCACAAACTATACCAACTAGAAAAAGAAGCAATGGGTATTTCCCTCTTTCTCTCTCTTTTTAAAATAAACATTATTGATTTATGCATACTAGGAATCAATGGGTTTATACATATTTCTGACAGTGTAATTGTGTTTAAAGTATTTTGTGTCAGTAGATGCTTAGCAATTTTTAGCTTTTGGAAACCATTACTGCTATTTCTTAGCCTTTGTACTTGTCCCGGTTTTACCTCAAACCGGGACAGTACTCTATACTTTATAGGCAATTTGACCAAAAAACATTTTCCTTTTCCTGCCACCCACGTAAATAGAAAATAGAAAAACACTCCTCCAGTTTAGGGGCATTTGGTCAATGGTTTTCCTGATTCATTTCCTCCGAGAGTGAAGCTGCTATATGGTGGACTGCAGCATCCTGCTGCAGTCATTTAGTTGCCAGCACTGCCTGTGAGGAAGGCAGGCTCCTATCCTGCTGTCAGCATTGCACTAGACTGTCAGGTAAAATGCCATGCAGCTGTGATCTTGGTATTTTCCCCTCTTATCAGTCTTCTAAAATGTCTCTGCTCAATAATGACTTAATGCATAACAATCCCACTGCTATCAGTTTATCCAGAAGTTAGACATCTCTTATAATTTTATTTAAATCTAAGACAAGTATTCAAAAAGACCAAGCCTCTGAAACAAATCTCTAAAGGCTTATTAAGCCTCCCTATTTCTAAATAAGTGAATCTCCTTTGCTTGTCTGAAACATCAGATAAAGATGACTTTCAAAGTAAAAACACTTTGCAAAAAAGTACATATTGACACCTGAATGATGGGGGGGGGAAAAAAGGGACCGCAGTTCACTTGCTTTTTTATGTTTTTCATGACAGTTTTGGCCAGCTGCCATTTGCTTTCTCCTCATGTCCTGCAAGTGACAGCAGACTTGTAGATAAACTGATTAGGCAGACTGAGAGGTTCTTCTCCTGTTGCTTTCATTTTTCTTTGCCATCTCAGGTGGAGCAGGAGTCACCCTTGGTGTCACTGGTGTCACTGCTGACTGTTGTCCCAGTGATAAATCCTGTTGCACAATCCACTTGTGCTACTAACCCATCTCTAGAAGGCTCATTCAGCCAAATTTCTCTTAATTCTCTTAGTATTTCGTGAAATGTAGATGTGTCAAATTTGAAATCAATTATGCTTTTCCATATTAAAATAATGGAAATGAGAGATGAGATGAGAGAAAATGGTTAAGTCAGAAAAAAGTAAAAGAAAATGGCTGTAACTTCCAGGAGACCTAATTTCTTTCTTCAGTTTCTGACAATAAATGTTCTCAGGAACATGACATAACAGAAAATATTTGAGAAAGCATCTTATCGTTTTCTGTGGCACTGAGCAACTATGCCTTTCAATGCCAGTGGGACATAAAGGCTATTTGGAAGAAAAATGTGACATTCAATCTGCTCCCACATTGCTTTCTGTCTTTAAGATCTTACTTTCTCCTTCTGGCTCATCTATGCCTGTATGAGAACTGCATTTTGGACCAGAGCATCAATCATTCTGCATTCCAGAAAACAGAAACAAACATCTTTCAGGAGTTGCCTTTAGGGATATGTGAATGCCAATATGTTTCCAAATAACCTTCTGTAGTAGTCGAGCACCATATTTGTTGTCAGATGCCATTCTAGCTGCATTTGTTAGGTTGTGATGCAACATGGCTAAAGTAAGGAAAAAAAATTTGGTCAAGCACCTCACATCCTTTAAATCTTGAAGGAATATATCTCTCAGCAGTTTCTGAGGTTCATTAGTACCAGTGCCTTTACCTCCATGATGGTTGGAAGGTATCTGAAACAACATTTTTAGGGAGTAATACTATACTTCATCAACTGGAAGAATGGATAAACCTGTCCTTTGCCATTGTTCTACTATTCCAGCTATAACTTTATTGTCTCATCATCCCTATTTGAGTCTTGACATTGTTTTTCTCTGTTGCACAGTGCTTCAACAACACATTGAGATTATTTGGAGATTGTTCTTTTACAGTATTATCAGCAATGGTTGCAATGGAAATATATTGGTAATATAATTATACACACATTTTATTATCCTCATAAATAGAGGCTTCTCCTTGGAGCTTTACAAATAAAACCACAATTGATTACTAGGAAACTTCTATACAATATTCACTGATCTTCCAATCAGTTATTTAGGACTTAAAAGTACAACAAACAAACCTTGATCACTGCATCTTCTAGTCTGTGGCCAGAGAAAGAGAAGGCAGTGCTTTTAAAGACGGTCCTCAGTGGTATGATGAAGTAAATCATTCACTGTGAGATTACAGTTGTCGTTAATTAAAAAAATTATTCAGAGTGCAAGTAATTATATAAAAGGAGGAATTACTTCATTATACTCAACTGCTCACTCTCTTCTTGAGTAGAGGTGCCTAAAGAGTAGAATTTTTCTTCCATAAATATAGGTACTTGAAAACTGGACATTCACCTTTACTAATCAGAAAATCATAGAATTATAGAATGGTTTGGTTCGGAAGGGAACTTTAAAGGTCATCTAGTCCAGTCTCCCTGCAATGAGCAGGGACAGCTTCAACTAGAACTGGTTGCTCAGAGCTCCATCCAATGTGACCTTGAATGTTTCCAGGGTATTTATCGCCTCTCTGGGCAATCTGGACCACTGTTTCACCATTCTCACTGTAAAAAATTTCTTCCTTATAGCTAACCTAAATCTACCTTTTTTTTTTTTTTGGTTGTTGTTTAAAACCATTACTCCTTGTCCTATTGCAACAAACTCTTCTAAAAAGTTTATCCCCGTCATTCTTGTAAGCCCCCTTTAAGTACTGAACAGCCACAATAAGGTCTCACCAGAGCCTTCTCTTCTCCATCCTGTCAAACCCAAACTTATGCAGAACTTGGTCCATTTCTGCAGAAATTTTTGTCTACTCTTACCAGTTTTCACCTTAAATAAATCATGAAATAAGTATGTTTACCCACACCTTTCCTTTCTTGGAAGAACATTTCCAGTCGATGTGATGGATTTCATTGCCAGCTCTACTTACTCATTTTTCAGGTGTTAAATTTAGTGCTTATGATACTGATAATATTATAAATGACACTTTAAATGTAATCATTTTATTTTGCCAATGAGGGGTTTTTTCCATCTTTGGCATCTCACATCTAGTTCTACATCCAAGTAACATTTTATGAAATAACTATTCTGACAATCATCTACACAGCTTTAGCAATTTAACAACAAACGTACCATGACGAAAGATACAGTATGTATCAGCAAAATAATTTCTAAAATGTCTAGTTTTTCAGGACTTCCAACTAAGTCCTGCCAGAAATCATTAAAGATATAAAAATATTAATGAGGACACTTTTATATATTTAAAGATAATTCAGAGACATTTTGTTTTCTACCATATAATATTGAGAGAAAACAATTAAGAGACTGCTGTCTTTCCCCTTTTTTGGCAGCTAGAATGTTGCTAATGCAAAAAAGAAACTTTCTGATTTATTACATTAAGTTCTGAGTCTGAATCCATTGAACTTCTTTTGGATAGAAAATTCTCCTGAGGGCTTAGAACTAAGTTTAAGATAGGGTTCGAGACAGCAAGAATTGAGACTATGTAATATTCCATATCTCTTTTTGAACCTTCGTTTCTCACAGCTTAACCATTAGGAGTGATGAAGAGAATGTGTACCTATAGTCAAGTCTCACGTGTAAGTTTTATGTGAATAAATTGGAATTATGCAGAAATTGTCTGCACAATCCCATGAGATTCAGAGATGATCAATTACTCCCAGGAAGATAGCATCCCTTGGGAAAGTATAACTGCCAAGACTACTTAAATAGCGATCCCATTTTTAAAGGTAGATAAAAAATACTCAGGCTCATGTGGGTTCTATTTTAGATACATTTATTCAGCTTACAGGAATAAAAACCAGTTAAAAGTCATGAGTAAAGATAGGAAAACAGGTTTGAATTCATGCAGTCTAATTATAGACTTATTTTTGCCTTTCTTCTAGAAGTGCAGAAATCCTTAACCAAAAGTAACAGTCAAGCACATGGATAAAATATGGGGGACACTCTGTGGGAAGATGGCAAAATTTCTTGCTTTGCAAAGCACTTAGCGTTAGCCTATGTTTCCAATGAAAAAAAAAAAAACCAACCTGGATTTAAACACATTCTCACAGTTACACACTTACTTGGGTCTTGCTCTGGACTGGAGCAAAATTGAGGGATATAAAAAACTGATAAAGAGGGAACCTCAGAATGATTTGAAATCCATCTAGCATGACTCCTGAAGATTTTGTGAAGCTTCACTTTAATTTCCCTAGCTTTCACAGGTTTATTTTGTGCTGTTACTATACTGGTATCAGAAATGCATAGGTATTAAAGTCTAAGATATGAATCCAGCATCTGAACAATGGCTTACTTCATACACCAGAAAGCCAAATCTGACTTATCTGGACTACAAAAATCAGAATAGACTGAGGAAAAAGTTCAAGAGTTTTCACTAAAAGCATTAGAAAAAGAGGTCATATAGGAGTGATGTTATAATTCATGAAATAGATGATTTCTCTTTGTTTCATGGAATAAGTCATCTAATGAAGAGGATCATGTGTGTGTTAATTGATGGCTGATTTAAAGATCTGTGTGATTTTATGTTAGCTTATGTAATTCTGGTTATGTAGCAAAGTTCATCATTTGAAATATTCTTTTGACAGCTAGGACAACAGCTGTCCTGTCCAAGTGGCACCTGTCCAATCTGAAAAGTTTGCAGCAGGTGGAAGCAGAACACATCTTCAGCCACTGTCTGATATCAGGTTAAACAAAATAATTTTTTCTCTCGGAGCAATATGCTGCCACCATGCTGCCTCACAGCAGGCCAGAAACAGAGACCAAACTGAACACAATGGCTAAATCTGTGAAAAGCATGCTTATGTTTTAATATTGATATTTTAGTAGTCAGTTGCTGAAGGAGCCACAATTAAAGTCGCATAATGTCTTTCACCTCCATCCCTATTGGAGTTACTTGCTCATTTTCTGATGTCACATCTTTCATGGCACAATTTCACAAGTTCTGTTTCTTCTGAAAGATTCAAGCACATGCTAAAAAGTACAACAGCTGCTAACAGCAATGAAAGTTGGGAGCTGTGTTTTAGTTGGAAAGACTGCAAACAAAATACTTCTTCAAAAATTGAGTTCAGCTTAAAATCTGAGCCTGAAGCCAGAATTTGCAAGGCCCTGTAGGATTTTTTTAATGCTTCCTAAGAATGCAGAGCATTGTTGTTTATTTGTGGATATCATAAAGTTAGTTCAATTAATTATTATTATTATGCTTTTCAATAGGAATTAGAAACATTCCAGCGCTATTCTTTACAAAACCCCCACAAACTTATTGTCTTACTTTCAAGATGATATTAAATATAGTAGTAGGACCAAAAATGTAAAAGGGGTAAGGTCAGTAGGTTGTGAAAAGGAATATATCAACAATCAATAGAAGTGGCATAGTATTTTTCCTCTTACCAGGAGGATAAGGAAACGTTTTGGGAGACCCTCCATTCTTTTTGGCAAATTCAGATCTAGCATCTCTGATTGTACTTTTGCCACATCGTTGCCTGTCACAACCTTACCACGCTCCCCCATTAGTTAGGAAAAACCCTACTGATTTGAGCAGAGGAGATGCTATTTTTTGATGCAGATGCAAACATTTTCACCTGAAAGTGCTAGCTGCGCAAGCAGGTGCTTGCACATTTTAGACTGCTAGGAGACAGATCCTGTGGAGCATCGGGACAGCACTTACTGCTTGAGGCGAGACTGGGACCTTCAACATCTCGTACAGCACCAATGGCCATGTTCTCTTCACAGCCATACAGCAAAACATGCTCCACAAGTGGAAAGACATCCCCGTCAAGAATGAAAAAAACACACTCCAGCAGTACCCATTTCCCACTGCCCAACAGACACAGGCCGCTGTGAACTGTGTGGATAAATGAGCTACAGCTGAGACTGACTGAGCCCTTAGAGTCCATCTTGACATGGGACCCAAGGCACAGACTCTAAATTAGTTTCTCTTATCTCAGTGACTTACCTCTGTATGGAAAATTCACCATAAAAATTATTCCTAGTAGCAACGCTTTCACCCAACTGGGAAGAGCTCGTTTTATTCCGGGAAACTACTGTTAAGCATGATGCAAAGCAGCAAGCATAAAAGACAATATTCTACTTTGATTTCAATAGATAGCAAGCCCAAGTTAAGAGGCAGGAAAAAGCAGCTTTGACTACAGTACAGTTACGGTAATAATATAAGACCGTTCCATACTGATAGCAATTTATATAGATTGCAATACCCCCTAAAGCAAATTTCTTCCTGTAGCTTCAAATGTACTAAAATGGTACAATGTATTTTTAGAAGTCCATGAATATAAACAGACCTGCTCAAGAAAAATATAAGAAAGATTAACAGTTTACAAATGTTTTAAACAGCATAAGAAATACCTTCCTTGCTATGTACTTTCACAAGCTACTTACAGAATTTTCTTGACGCAAACCTGGTTAATCTTTTTTCAACATTGCCTGTATTCAAAAAGGCTTTAAGGACATATCCTGCAAATAAATTAGCTCCATGTGGAAGTCATAGGAATTATTAACATGAAATAAATACCATGCTGTTCTCTTGATTATAGGGGAATCTGAGTGAATTCATTTGAAAAGTCTCCTTGTGAGATACAGCAGGGGAGCTCAGCAGCAAGAATCTGTTGAAAAGCAGCAGAATAAGATTTTTGTGTTCCCCCTGAATATATATCATACCTCCAAAATAGGACAAGTTTCTCTAGCCTTTTTAGTAAGCCATTAAAAATACATTACAGGATTTGTAAAATAATAATAAAAGTGTATGAAATGGGGAAAAAAACCCCAAAGAGTCTAAAACAAAAGACTGGCTTCTTTTGTCCTTCCTTTTCTCTTGCATATTTTGACTAACCTAATTTATCAGTTGTAGTTTCTAATCTTGTACCTAAAAAGAGAAATCAAGATTGAAAAAGCTCCATGTGTTCAAGGTGAATTACACTCCTTTTTATTCCTCCCCAGATTTAGTACCACTGAACACTCTCCATGAGCAGCTGTACCGTATGTGATCAGAAAATGTCCCGGAAGCAGATTCAGGGG
Organism: Scolopax mira; assembly: GCA_004320125.1. Taxonomy (NCBI): domain Eukaryota; kingdom Metazoa; phylum Chordata; class Aves; order Charadriiformes; family Scolopacidae; genus Scolopax; species Scolopax mira. The sequence goes on along the minus strand of BJBW01014527.1, from coordinate 30,279 downwards.
ATTCGTGGTATTCCAGGTATGTTTTAGTCCATTCTAATGTTCTTGCTGAGCCCAAGAGACAGTGTGTCTCTGGGACACACCTTGCCTTTTTTTTTTTTTTTTTTTTAATTTTATGCTGATTCCCCTTCATGCTCTGTCTTTGTTGTAGGGAGCCACCAGTGTTTAAGTCTACCCAAAGACCATCTTTTCACCTCTTCTTCTGGTCTGTGTAGCATTTCCTTCTCTCCCTGCTCCTTCAGGCAAAGCCATTCAATTTGAACAGGTGAAGTGGGTGTCAGTGAGACACAGAAAATCAAGAGATTTTACAGACTCTACGGATAAAAGAAGTTTTGCTGTACCAGCAACTCATTGCCTTCCTGTTGTAACAAGCAAAGGTGCTGTTTAGAGGGAGCCTGGGCCACAAAGAAAGATCTGAGTATGGTTTTATGTAGGAGTCCATGTTTTTCTGTGTGTTTTGGTGTCAGCATCTATGTAACAGTGAGTATTTTTTTATCCTGCAATCTTTTCTGACCGATCTGCTGGGGTGATCCCTAATAGTTGTGACATACAACTATTTTAAAGTGCACATATTCATGATTTCTTTCCCTGGTTGCCACTTCTCAGCTCTTTTTGAGATAAGGCAAGCTGAGCAGAGCCAAGACCAAGCTTGGCTCAGCATCCTGAGAACAGCAATATTTCTTTTCCTCACCATCTGCTGTAAACTAAGGATAGTATTATAAAGTTAAAGAATTTTTCTCAGAAAAAAAAAAATAATTCATAGGTTGCCTCACAAAAGTAACAGCTTCCATAGACTTCTCATGCTTTACCTGAGGAAAACCATACTAACCTCATGGCAGCAAGTGTACCACAATATTAAAAAAGACTCCACATACTCAGTCCCCCTCCTTTAACTTCTCTTTGGATTCTGCAGCTAAGCCTGGCCCCCTTTTGATAACCGTAGCACAGGTCACCTGTACCAAGGGGAATGGCAAGGCTGAAAAATATGTGAAAAACTTATTAAAGACTCTAAATATTGCTCTCCTTAGAGAGCATTTGTAAAAAAACATGGACAAGTTTTGCAGTCACAACTGGGAGAAGGTGAGTAGAGGAGAGATTTATTGAGAACTGAGAACTCAATAGAGGTTTTCTTGACCTTGTTGCAAAACAGGAACCAGAGAGCAAGGATAGTCCCGCTAAATTACTTGTAGAATAAAAATACTACTATGATTAATATTCATCCATTTCATTTTCTGCCTAGCAGGAGCTGAAGAGTACTGTGACAGGGTGCAATAGAGGATATTCTATTTCTCTTTTTATTAGAACAACTACATAGAAATTGGATGGCAAGATAGAAAAGGAGATAGATGTGGCTATGAAGGATACAGCTATAGCATAACTGCTTCAGCATCCTTTTAACATAAAACAATAACAATTTCCCCTTATTTATGATGTCAAAAATGAATTATCTGTTGGTACAACTGTCACAAACCATTTTTTTTTTGTTTCAGCTTCAGTTACTTGCATAATACATCATTATTTGCTATGATAGTCAAGTAATTCATAGGGACTAACAGTGATTAATAAATGATCCAGACTAAAACATTTTAATGCGTTGATCTAAATAATTCAGTGTATTTCATTTCCTGATTACTTACATGAATTTATTTAAAAGAATCTCAAAAAGAAAAGATATAAAGAAATAAAAAGTAAATTAATAAAAATGTTACAGGCACTGGACGTTATCAGAGTGCTAAATTAACCTGGGATAGCATCCTCATATACAGCTATGATTATGTGAATATACTGTGTGCTACATGCTGTGATGTGGAATCATAATGCTTTCCTGTCCCTGGACAAGCAGCAGGATTTATACAATCAAGTGAAAGAGATGTAGTAGAGGAGGATAGCAAATATGAACTTTGAGGAGCTTTTATTTTTAAATGAAGCAAAACTTTGCTGTAAGGCATCCTAAATCCATTATTTTCACCATATTCAAAATTACCAATTTCTTGTTGCAGCTGTACATTTAGAATATGTTAGGAGATGAGTTTGTGTGCTTTGTAGAGATGGCCCAGGTAGTTCAGGATAGGTGCAGCTGCTTGCCAGCAGACACCTTGCAAATTTAGGTCTGAGGATGAGCTGAATGCAAAGAACTTTATTTTTCTCCTCTCACTGCAACCTTTACCTTGGTGCCCTTTTCTGGTGCATTCAAAATCTCCTTCAATCCAACTTCATCTGGTCTGTCAGTGAAACCCTCTCCAGGACCAGCTCTTTTCTATAAGAACAGCCTGGTTTGCCTTTGGCAAGTGAATTTCTTGATTCAGACTCTCACCAAAGCAATCACTGATGAGGATATCCTTTGCCTGTTACCAAGGGATTCAGCCATTCGGTGGCTGAATGGTGCTAACTGCCTCTGAAAGAAAAAATGACACCATTTGAGCTAATGAAAGAATTGCTAGGCTTTCTTCCTCTTAAAACACAGACAATTACTGTAACAGTATATCAGATGCTTTCATTTATTCTGTCTGTATGAAGTAAAACTTATTTCAGCAGGGAGTTTCAGAGGAAAGAGAGAAAGACCTGCAGGAAGAAGTGAATATGTTGAATATGTTGAAATTTAGGTAAAAACATGTAACCTGGTTTTTACTGATCTGAACAGAGCTTGGTGGTGTCAGAAGAAGTAAAAACTTTGAGTCCTGCAATTTTGACAATTTAGATTAAACATAGAAACCCTTTTGGAGTTTATAGAAATGAAAATACTGACCCTGAATTCACATTATTGTAACAGGGTTTGGGGTATTAATTTTCAAGGAAATGAGATTGGCCATTGTCATTTTTAAGTGTTAGCTTTGCTTATCAAAGCATAGATGAAAAACAGGAGGATAAATGAAAATACATTACAAGTGTCTCTAGAACATATTTTCATTTGAAAAATTTAGCAATTTGGAACTTTGTTTTATAAATGTGGAAATAAGCATACAAGCAGAGATGACAGCCTGAATACCTGCAAGTAAATCCCTGCACCATTAATGCCTGGAGGTACTCCTCACTTGGGCTCTTTTCTCCTCTCATGATGGCATCAAATATATTTTGGCTTAGTGTATTTTATGTCTTTGCAATATGTATTGATCACAGCATCCTGAACTTCACACACCTGCACGAGTTCAGGATGTAAAGGCAAAGAGCATTGCTGCTGTACAATTCTACTCTCCTGTCTTTGCTTTACAGACTAGAGAGACCTATCACATTTCTTTCCCATTGTAAATGGGCATTATACTAACATGCCCAGCTGATTATCCAGTCTCACTTCCAGGTCTCTTTTCATCTCTCAGACTTCTCTTCCTCCCTGCCAGGCTGTCCCTGAGCAGGGGACACAGGTCTGATGTGTCTGGATACCCAGGGAAAAAAGTGCACGGGCACTTGAGATCCAATTGTCTGGAAACATTTTTCTCAAGAAACTGCAAGAGCTGAAAGTTTGTGAGAACCAAACCCAAAGTTAATGTGGAGGTGATGAACAGAACTCATTGTAATCTAGTAACTGTGGAAATATTTTGTCTACATTCACTACATCTGTCAATCATCATGTCATCCAGATAAAAACAAGCTAATAATACAAGCTCCAAAGAAGGAAAACATATTCATCAGTCTGCACTATCTTCAGAGACCAGTGTTATACTGTTTTTCACTTACTGTATGATTTTGAATTCATATTCATAAACTTGTTTAAGTGATGAAGTTTATAATTTAGTAGGTTGAATTTTAGGTATTTGAATCCATGCATGTGATTATTTTGCCTTTCCAGGCAGATCGTTGCTTTCGGCCATGACTGACTTTCCCAGTGCCTACAGCATAAACTGCCCATGGCTACTAGTAGCTGGCTGTTCTGCAGAGTTTCTTCATTTCTATTAAACTACAGTTTCACAACAGGCAAGAATCTATCATCTCAGATATCTACCTGTATGAGTTTCTATTTGTAGATGAACTTCGGAGAGATTTGCTACTCCTATTGTTGAAATGAGATATAAAGAGCCCCTGGACAAACAGTAGCACTTTAAAGAAGGTTATACAAGAAAAGAGGGAAAGCTAAAGAAAAATATTTTTTAGTAACACTCTCTCTCCTGATTCCAGAAGAACAGTCTTTCCAGAGAAATAAGAATTCACACTCTATGAGCTGAACAGTGAGACTCAGTCTTACACGGCGACAGAGAGGCAGCTGGCACATGTATTGACCATGTATTGTCTCAGCCCTTTCCCAGATAATATCCATCATAAAGCAGAGAAACAGAACAGTTCAGCTTGCTGCAGCATCCCATGCTCCACAAACAGGCACCACCCTGCACCTGATGGTGTGTAGGCCAAGTGGCCACAATCCAGATAGCCCACTTAGCCATCACAGGTTACCAGCTCCTCCATTCAGCCGACACAACTGCATTTCTAGCTCTCCCAGTTCAATTGCACCTACCAAAAGGCAGTGGGTCTTGTTACTACATCAAGAAACTAAGGAAAAACCTGCAGCAGGAAAGAGGTAGGAAGGTCTCAGCAACCTTAGCTGCTGCAGTATATCAAGTGTTTTCTGTTTCTAAAAGAGATTAATGCACCTGCTAAAACCACTCCCTTAAGAACTGCAACACTTGTGCTTTGCAGAAGCTCTGGTAAGGTTCTCTCCCCCACTTAAATGCTCCTGTTGGTGTTTCTCTGAAATGTGTCAAAGAATAAATACACTGTCAATTCATTTTCACCAGGGCTTGGTATGAAACCTGATTTCCCCTTTCCCAGCAAAACTACAGAAAAACAAAAGTAAACAGACAGCAAATAGCAAAATATGTGGACCCCTCTTAGGCATGACTTTCTGCATACACTGGTGCTAGAAGAATGAATCATAAAATACCAACATCAGCACCCACAAATTTTATATAACTGAAGGTAATCTTTGTTCATTATGTAGCAATACCAGCAAGAACTCCATTCTGCTTAGTTAAAAACAAGACCCAAATTTAAATTTTATAAAGTCAATCAATAAGTCACTGATCAGTGCACAGCTGGAAGCAAGATCAGTTGCCCTTTGCTACCTGTTTGCTGTGGTTAAGACACTCATTCAGACAACTTAAATATTTACAAAAGTGGCAGTTGCACAATCAACCTCCTAGCAGAATTTCTGAAAGGAATTTCCAAAGTTTTTGTTTATTTTCCAAAGAACTGTTTTATTCCAGCTCCTTCACAGAGAGAATTTTTCAGCCTTTAAGGATTTCTAAATAACAGGCAGTCTTTTTATGTCTGGAATTTGTCCCAATTATTGGTCAGACCTGAAGCCCTACTAGGTCATATCTCACCCTCCATTTTCACTAATCAGTAAGAAGAAAAACAAAAATAAAATGAGTGATTTAACATTCTTGTCTGCATGCCTATAAAAATACCAACCCATATCAGTATCCTTATTATCCTAGTGTCAGTTACAAGAGAGAGAATCAGATTATCTCTATGTGCCAGTTTTACACTCTGATCCTTTTTATAAATGTCCATGGTAGGTTCTCATCATAGGTTCTAACTCATACTATGTCCATTATAAAATTGAGTTTATGAACTTATGACAGATACAGAAAAAGTGGGTCTCTTAAACACATATTTCTCCTTGTAAATCTAAGAACTAAAAAAAAGGATTCAACTAACTAAAAAATAAAAAATTATAAGATCTCTTAAACACATATTGTGGTATCTGCTACAGGACATGACACTATGACTCCGATTAAACTAAAATTCCTGTTCTGGGGATTTGCTTTGCAGCTCCCTTGTTCCCCCAATCCTAATTCAGTTACCAACTGGCCCTGTTACTGCATTTTTTCAGTGTGTTTTTACAATGTTCTCTTTTGCTTCTCTCTGTATGGAGGCAAATTAATATCAAATGGACAACAAAGTAAGAAATAATCATAGGGAGATTTTTGCTTGATGATTGGAACCACATTGTTTGCCTTTACTTCTGTCGGAGCAAGGCTTTGAACCTCAAGCAGAAGCTGGCTGCTGGCATGGTGCAGAGGACCAGATGACAGTCTGTGCCCCAGAAGGCTTGCCCAGCCAGAGATCACACACTGTCTTCTTGTCTTCTGGCCAGCATGCCTGTTAAAGAGGCTAAAGCTCCTGACTTCCCTCAGTTGGAAGACACTTTTTAGTCGCATCTGCTGACTGACCTCTCTGAGGCAATCAGCCCATAATTTGTTTTAATCAAAATGAGTTAGGTTGCTTTAAGCAGTCAAAACACAGTATGCATGCAAGCAAAGCCATTTGAATTTGAGCAAGTTTGAGCAAACACACAAGCATCTCCAGTGGCAGGTGAGACAATAACTGTTTCTGAGAGAAAACCTGAGCAGTAACAAAACTTATAATATTTCCATGGGTTTAAATTTATATAACCAGCTGTAAATAATAAAAAAAATGCATTTAGAGCATCTGTGTGGGATACAGGAGATGGAAGCTGTGACTGAGGTCCCACTTTTGCCTCAGCACGTCAGAGAGATCAGTACTCTTAAAGCAGCTAACCCATTCCCAGCCAGGGTTTCAGTACCCATTAAATCAGCATTTCAGGGACTCACACAGCACTTAGATGTAATACGTGAATTGCCCTGTGCCGGGGGAACTCCCTCATGCAGCACGGATAGGGCAGAATAACAGCAGGGACGCCAGCCCAGAATTTACTTACCAAATCCAGGCATCAAACTGCTCATTTCCTGTCTGTACATCAGGCTTCGTGTGCCACTGGCTGCTTGCAGAGATGGTGAATGACAGCCCAGAGTATGGCCTGTGGCTGGACACTTGTTACAGCAATTACACTCAGGAGTAGTTTGGTGTAAAATAACTCCAGCAGCCTCCAAAACGTCAGTCTGTCATTGACTATAGAGCAGGTGTCGGCTTTGTGATGCATGACAATGTTTTGGTTGTTGGGTTTTTTTTATTTTACCTTTATAAATAATAGCAGTAGAAAAGCTCACATGGACCCCGTTTCTCTTGTAACTCCTGGCTGCTTTCTGTTGCTTGAACAACACAAAGCAGCTGTACAGTCTGCCAGAGCATGGAGGAGCCAGAGCGTACCGATGAATCTGATCCCAGTACTTGGTTTGCTCTCAGTAAGGTATTAATTTCTATTTGCCAAGACTAACCTAGCTGTAAATAAAGAACATAATCGTTTTGCATGTGATCCTTTTTAATATTTTATCATATCTGCACCAGAGAAAATATTTTCTTCACAGGACTCATTGAACCTCATATGTTTGAATTACCACATTTTGCCCATAATTATGTGATTATTGAGGAAGTATTTGACATTAATATAATGAACAAAGACTCAAAATCACAGCTTAAACATTTTTCAATTAGTGAGGTCAAGGAGACTAAGGTTTCAATAGCTTGACTGTACTGCTGAAGCATAAACATTTGTCAAACAGATATATGCAGTCTTTGTATCTTTGCATTTATATGAATATATGTATTTAAAATCTTCTAAGTGCACAAAATAAAACTAGCATTAATATTTTGTCAACCTGTAATCTTCAGATCTTTTGCAGTAAATGACTCACAGCTGGTCTAATACTGCTCAAACAGGGTAGATATATCATCTAACGTTTTCTTCTGCCCAGGAAGCAACTTAATTTCATGTGCTCCGCTTGTTCACCATTCAGTTTGGAAACTTTTGCCATTCCCCACTCCCACTTTCGTCCAGTTTCACTTACCATCCCACCTTACCATCATCCCTGCCCTTTCTTTCCAGCTGGTTCTGGGCTCTTCATCTTCCTGGGGACTCACAACACCATATTCCTTTCCAGAAGCAGCTATCTTCTTTCAGGGAGCAGGATTTCAGCTGTGATGGTGCTGGCCATCTTCTTCCTGCTCACCTCTGTTAGCCTCTGCCTGGCTCTAGCCTTCCCACAGGAAGGAGGCAGCTCCCATTCCTGATGGGCAACACTATAGTTTCCAAAATACCACAGAAATATGTGTGTTTAACAGGGATGCTAATGTTTAAGCAAATATTTAAAGATCTTAAAATCATTGAAACAAACATACAGCCTGCCAGGATAACCAGGGAGAACCAGTCAGAAATTTTCTTTCTAGGGTGACTTGTGTTACTAGTCATACAAGAGTTTGTCCATGGAACAGCTGGATCCCACCCTGTCTTTGTACAGAAGAGACATAAATTGTGAAGGAATCCAAGCACAATTCAAAAAAAAAAAACAACGGGATTTGCTTCATTGTTTCTGCATTAAGTAAACTGTGCTTTTAGATCCATGAGCTAAGTGTGGGGAGACTCACTGTTTGAATGCAACCATCTGGAAAGCAGCACAGCCATGGTTTGCAGTAGGTTTCTCTTAGCTCAAGGGTCTCTTGATCCTGTGGACATGCCTTCACAGAGATTATGTAAGTCACTGCCCAAAATCATTATTTCTTTTCTGTTTTGTGCTTAGGTTACTAAAGCACATCATTGCCCATCCATAGTTCTTCCTCTATTAGAAGCTGGCATGCACAGAAGAGATTGTCACAGGTTGTTTTTCCCTACAGAAACAAGACTATTAAATCCTAGCACAATATATGTCACTGACTCAAATTAACTGTCCACTGCAAACAGTGGCTGAGACATCTGACCATCTGGCCTCTATGAGCAGCAAGTGGAAGTAGCTACTTTTTTTCTCATTTATTCTCTCTGGAGACCACCAACATGTTCATAAATGAGGTGAGTGGCGTGTCCTGCATTCCAAGAGTCTTTCCAGATCACACCTCATTATACCAACTGCAATACTGTAGAGGAAAGAATTATTTTCACAATTAATATTACTGTGAAAATCAAGCCAAAGTAAAAGAAGAAATTTAAAATATAAATTAAAGGAATTGCTACTGCAAGAGTAAGGAAATGAGTCTGCTTTCTTTGAAGAATTGCATTTCTTTAACTTAAAGCTGTGTCTGACACACATCTTCCCCAATACCAGACACATTGTTCAAAAAAATTTCCCAGTCCTGCAAATAAGGGAACTTTTCTTATCACTGTCAACCTTAATCCAATGGCCTGGACTTAGAATCAAATACATTTGATCAAATATATTTTGTTATTTTAAATACATTCTTCATCACTTAATAATACAAATTTCTGTCCTTCAATAAGATGTATCCAGTGCCTTCTCCCAAATATCTACTCAGGTTTCAATTACTTAAAAATTTTCACATCCCAGTCTTTACATATCTTATCTTGATAAAATATGCATCACACTTGGCCTTTCATGGTGGGTCTGCTATCAGAACGACCATAGCTGGTAATCCCAGTTTGCTCAAATGTGCCTGGATTTGGTATGTACAAAGACTTATTTGATCATCATGCAAAAGATTGTCTGCAGATGTACACAAGAAAGGCAACCCAGAGCATTTGGGCATCTTTACAAATTTTTGACTCTTTACTTGCCTGAGATACATAGACTAGAAGTACCAGTTGGGGTGGCATTCTCATGAAGAGGATGAAAATAAGGCCTACGCAAGGCCGTTAATGTGCAGAGGGTAAGCAAAAGTCTTACATAAATATGATTATTATCCCAAGCATACTTGCAATTAATCATGGAATGTTGCAATATTGTTTCTGTTCACAAAAATTGAATCCCAAGACAGATAAATTAATGGACAAACTTCACCAGATTAAGACCAGGCACTTCTTTCTCCTGGGTGCTTTTGACTGTACTCCAGTTAACACCCTTCCACATCCAACATCCAACAGTGACACATAGCGATGAATTTCTCTGAAGAAGCTCCACTTTTAAAGTGGACTAAAAAGTAAAAAGTAAAGTAAAGTAAGATGACAACAGGCATTCTCCCACCGGGAAACTGTGGGGAGTAGTTTCCACATGCAATTGCTGGTACTGAACCAATGAATCATTTCAGACCCATGACACTGACCTCCTTTTTCCCTCCCTTCATTCATACTCAAAATGGGAGGAACTTTGAATTGTCTTCAAACATCAAAAACTCATTGTAAAACATTTTTCCATTCACTGCAGATAACTCCCTCATATGCCTGCCAGTAAGAAACCCTTTGCCAGATGGATTGAAGCTGGGGAACAAGGAAGACAGAAAAGCCAGTGTCCTGATGATTTAAGAGGGTGTGAAATACAGACAGTTTAAGAGAAACTGTCTCTCCTGAAGTGTTCTGATAAAGTGCAGGCATTGGAAGCAGCCTGGCTGGCTTGATGAAACACTGACAGTCCATCTCAGAAACAAAGATTACTTTAATGCAATAATATATGATGACATAATTGTACCAAAATCAGAAAACAAATAATAACTCAGAAGTATAGAGTTAAATAGAGTTAATGGGCAATTTTTATACTCTTTTCTGGCCCACAGCTTGTAAATTGCAATTATCTTTCTTTAATTTTCATTCTGTATCTTGCACAGCTTTTGTTTTCCTTTTTCTTTTATTCCTATCCCATTCCTAGGGTGACTTCTCTCCTTCTTAGCTGCATTGCTTTCATGTCTGGCCCTTGCTCCAGGATAGCTAAATCAAAACTGAGTGTTCAGCTAAATTAAAAATTTGCTCAAGCTTGACTATATTCCTAACCCTGACGTGTTCATCACCATAACCCCTCAAGACCTTGCCCAGCAGTAGCAATTCCTGTATGGCCTGCTGCCCAGTCCATTGCCAGTTACCCAACAGGAACACACCTTGCCTGCTACATCACAGTTTATCCAGCTTACTTGACCTCAGGGAGTGCTTTTCTAGATATATCAGTTCTTGCTAAGAAAAAATCTCTCTCGGAAGCAATACCCTGGTGTCATGTGTCACCATAGCCATTCAGCTGCCATAATTTAAACTGAAGGGGCACTTTGACAGTTGTCTATTCTGATCCAACTTTCCTCTAGTGCCAAGTCAATTTTAACATAACTCCAAATCTAGACTTAAATCTTTTGATTCTTTTCCTAAACTTGCAGCTAACATATTGACATAGCACTGGTCCCATGTTTTGTCAGTTGAACTTGAAATGAGTGAAAAACTCTATTCTCAATACTGACAGTCTGTCTATTTATTTCCCTCTCTTTGACAGATAATTTAGAAAGCCTGACTTACCTCTTCGCTCTCTGCTAGGTAAATGAAAGGCAATTGAGATGAATCAGAATGTCAGAATAACAGAACCAAAATAGAAGAAACAGCCCTTGAGAAAATAGAAACTTTGAATTTCTTTAAGGAACTAGTCTATGAGCACGGCCATCTTCACAGCAAATCCAAAGCAAAAGTGCTTTCCACAGTCTCTGCTATCTGGTCTATTACAGACTGTGATTCACAGCTCTTCTTCTGGAAATTTGACATTCTCATAGATCTCTCATGAGCTTAAAGTGTGAGAAATTCTCTCATGAGCTTAAAGTGTGACTGTAACATTTTCAAGGTTTGAAATGCAACCTGACTATACAAGAGGTGAAAGTACATGACTTCAATTTTTTCTTGAGACTTTTTTACCAAAATATATTTTTAATGCTGATGTCCGATTTGTGTTTTTTTTTCTATGCAATTACTGTATTGCTTTATTTTATTCCTACACACAGGTTGCTATGTATTAATACAATACATCAGAAGCAAAAACTTTCTTTTTTCTAATGACCACTTCAAGCATTTTGGGAAAGAAGAGTCAGAAGACTCTGGTTACAGAGACAGGCTCAACCTACTTTAACAGAAAACACCTCACAAAAATGTGAGGTGTAATGTGAGGTGTCCTGTGTAAATCAGGTCTCATCACGAAAGATAGTTTTATGATGAAAAGTGGGAAGAACTAGACAAGTACATAGCAATATTTATCACTGCAATTCGGGAGCCAAAAGCAGTCAAAGCTGGTTTGTGGTCACTCTAGAACACCGCACATCATATTTTAATCCATACTACTTAAAATGAAGTAATTTCTTACACAGCTTTTTGGATAGCTGGTGCTATAGCATCCTCTTGCTTCAAAAGAATTCTATTTACCTGTTTTATTTTTACTGTGGTTCTCTTGTATTCGATAATGGATGGACAGTTTTATAACAGAACAGGCCCTGAGCCTGCATGGTTTTGTACTCTGTTGTACAAGTGGGTGTAAAACACCTTTCATGTTTGGTAATGCTATCTGCACACTTGGGTAGGCTACAAAAGTGGTTAAAGGATGTGAATTTTACTTCCTGAACCTACTACACTGCCACATGTTAGCATCTCCCCATCGTGGGTTTTCTGGAAAAGAGCTTTTAAACCACAGCCTGCACTACATCGATGATATTTTAGAAAACTGCTGTAATTTCTAGGATATTCATTACTGCTGGCTAAATATTCTAATGAGTGTGCTAGATTTTGTAATGGCTGTTTTCCCTCTATTCCCTTAAAAATCATAAAAGAAAATATGTGTTTATATCTTAGTAATTTTTCCTCCAGTTTCCCAACTTCTAATTGTCTTTTTCATCCATTCTTCCTTCAGCAGCAAGATTATTTCACTTTTCTTTTCCAGCTTTGAATATTTTCAAATAACTTAGAAACACTTTGCATTTTGCATTAACCTTCCTAGCTGTAATACTAAATCTATGTTATCTTTCTTCAGTCAAGTCATGATATCTCAGTCATTACTTTGACAAGAACAAATGAATAAACCTCTTATTGAGTCATACAACACAGCTCTTGTGTAGTTTTGCATTATGAAGAGGATGTTCTATAGAGGTAATCTTGTTCTGTCATATAGCATTTCCAGAAAACAAGCTGTTCAGAAAACTTTACTTCTCTTAAAACATGACAGATAAACTCAGCATTTCAAATGTGTTTGAAAAAATGCTGACAGAAAAAAAAATAAAAACAACAACAACAAAAAAAAAAAAACAAACAAACAAACAACAACAACAAAGCACCCAAGCCAGAGAAGAGGAATCCGTTCTTCACATCCCTTCATCAAAGCTACTAAACAAGTTAGGGCAGTCTTCATGTAAGCACTATTCAATATACAAAACCTGTACCTACAAAACCTCTGAATGTTATAATTTACATTTTGTTTGACCTCTCTTTTACCCTTAAAGCACTCTAAAAGAAAAGCTTTTAATGGAGGCTGTGCTAGTATATAGTTGATTGCCTCCAAAGTAGAGCTGCTTCCTTCCTGCTACCAGTCGGGATTTATATCATGCATCTGTCAACAACAACAAAAAAATAATCCAGACACCGTACAATCTTCAAGAAATGCACTGGCATCTATGTAATCTAAAATTTTTTTAACCATTATGTGTTTTTATAGACTTGCATATGAAAGAAATATTGCCATGTTACCCTAACTGTCTATTAGGTCTAGGCTGTTCTTCCTCACTTATGTGATTAGTGACTGTCATTCAATGAAATGCATTTGTTTAGCCTGTCTGGAAAATGAGGAAGCATTTTTTACCACATTTGTCTGTGTGATCACAGTCCTTGAATATGCCACATTCATTCCAAACTATATTCTTTTGAATACCTTCTACACTTTTTCAAGATCTGGCTTGAGTTTCTGACATATAACAGAATTGTGACAATTATTTTACTTTATTCTCCACAGCAGAAAAGGGGAGAACAAAACAAACCATCTTTCTTTTTTTCAGTATTTTTGCATGTTTTTGGCAGGTTGGGGATAGCAAGTTTGTGGTCACTTCACTTTTTACTACTTGTTTCTGGCGTGCTGTGTTCCAACACTTTGTGATAGAGACATCATCAGATGGAAAACACTTCTCAGATCAGCAGAAAAATTACTAGAATAATCAACAAAAATATGACATAATCTGTCTTCATTGTGTTATTAAGTGGCTAAATATTTCTTTTTTTAAAAAATTCTGTCACTAGTTTCTGTTCCACCACTTTTAAAAGTTAAATGAGTCTACCTTTATAAAAATTTCTTTAAAATAAACAAGACTACAGTGAACTTTTACTACAAAACACCCTTTTAATAAAATATATCATAATTGTGGAACTATGAGTTATCTTGTCTTGGTACATTCTCTGGGAATTATTTATTGTCTAGTGATAGCATTTGTGCAGCTTCCACAATTCACAGAGTTTACTCCATTGGGCTATTTTTGGACGTAGCAATATCACGAAAGAGTTGTTTAGCCAAAGGAAATGAAAGTATCGTCTATTACAAAGACTGCTTTCTAGTTTAAATTTCTCTTTTGAAGCATTTTTGCATTGCTTTGCCCAATGCAGTATTATAGCCAATAATGTAATTATGGTGAAGATGGCAAACTAATACAGGCCAGGCTGTTTACCCAATGAGAGGTGGTTCTGCTGAGCAGCTCATCCATTAAATAAATGCCATGCAACCTTTTGTTTGCTCCAGATTTCAACAATATAATTTTACAAAACTTGTTGTTTTGAAGATTGTTTACAGTGATTTGTTAATCTATTCTTGACCAGTCCACATGATACTATAATTTAAATGTAGTCCAGTTTTTACACTAGGATACAAGTTCTGTAAAGGCTTGCAAATGCAGTTCAGCTCAAAAGATAGAGCAGGTAAAATTTTGCAACATAGAGTATGATGAGCTAAGTATAAGGTAACAAACTCAGAGAAAAAAAAAATGTAAAAATCTAATTTTGAGTGTTTGAGTATCTGAGATCCAATCATGAAAAAGGTATCAGCACCTCATATTTTCAAATGCAGTTACATGTCTTATTTCCATTTTTTGTTTCAAAATTTACTTGGAATTGAATATTTAAACTTTAGTAGCCACAATTAAAATCCAAGTAATTGGGATGAAGCTTAGAGAAGGCCCACATAGGTTGAATATTTGAGTAAATCTACTTGATTTACTCAAGTAAACTCTGAATCTGTGCAATATTTTTCCCAGGGGAAATGAAGCCAGGTCTGCTTTGTGGCATATTCTAAACTAAATAAGATGACATCAAGACTATTGTGAAACTTTTGGAATACTGAGTGACTGAATATACCTTTCATGAAAGGTCATGAAAAAAATGCTTTTCAGAGACTTATGGTGTCCAATCTTTTGTAGTTACAGTCTTCTTTTTACAGTGAACAAATCATTAAAAAGTTGTTTCAGCACACATCCAAGATTCGACTTCTAGCTGCAGCATTTTTATATTCACATAAAGAAAAGAAAAGTCATTATCCGAAGCAAATACTCGTTATTGCCTTTGAAGTTGGTATTTACTCACTGGTCATTTGGGTAGTTCTCTCTAAGTCACTGGTAGCATGTTCCAATGGTTTTCCTGGTTTACTTGGTTGCCCATGCGTTCCAGTGGAGAATCTGGGGGTTTAGGTCCCACTTATGTGTCCACAGAGTGCTCCCAAATCCATTTGTTCATGTGTAGGGAGAAACAGGGAAGTTCACAGATGATGATGATACATCTTGTAGACTTAAACTGAAAAAACAGCATAATAATTCATTAAAACCATCTCTGAGATGCAGATGTAAAGGTAGTACTCACTAACTAAATTCAGTTTAATTCAGACTAACTTATGAGTCAATTACTCATAAATCCAGCAAAGAAGAGCAATTGAGGACATACGAAAGAAAATGATTCCACAAATCTGTATTCTTTTTCTCTGATAATGGAATATATGCGACCAAATTACTAAACTGGAGCAAATTAGCACAACTTCTTTTAAATCAATGGCCTTATCCCCACTTACACCATTTGAGAGTGGAGTAGCTGGTGTTAACAACCCCATTAGAACTAGCTATATTTGCAATAAAAAGAGTCATTTTATTAAAACAATTTGTTGTCAACATGTATAACCAGATCATTGCTTCTTGGTTGTATGGAACACAAATCAGGTTACTAAAAGGTAAAATGGTATTCCTGAGGACAATTTAAACAAGGGTACTTTTATTGACACTTTCAAGGCAAGAAATTGCTTGCCATAATCTCAATTGCTTTCGTACCTGGGACTCTATCAGTACTTAGCAGTCATTGGGATAGCTCTGATAATTTCAATGTTTAGTGACCTGGTCTTATTGCACGTCCATTACACTTGCACAAAACATACTGAAATGCACTGCAGTCTTCTGATGAGGCAACTGCACAATTTAGTAGTAATAGCAGCCAAAAGGGAATCTAATATCCTTGGGGTCAGTTCTTAATTCTGATTCTGACTCATTTTTTTACATTTCTGAAATCAGTTTATACTCTCATAGTTGCTCCGAAGGACAGATCTGAGGGAAGTCCTGCATATTGCAGGAAATATTCAGCATCAGCCTAACAGCTGATCCTAAAAACTTTACTTTTGCCTTTCCACATACAAGTTTAAAGAAATGCCACATTTAGCCCCTTCAATGTTTGAGCCCAGATCCAGGAATGCCTTTTCCTGAGGAACATAGTCACATTAATTTAACAGTTTAATAGTACTTCACTCCTTTGCCCTGTACGACAATGAGAAGTAGAAATACAGACATGTTGCAGAAGGCATTTCACTCACTTTGTAGGTTCACTAAAGCTCAAACTATATCCCAACAAGAATTTCCTCCCAACCTAACAGTAACCAAATTTCAAATTTCCAGCCCAGGAGAAGATGTGTATTTCAACACTTGCTTTTTGCATAGAAAAAAATTTGAATATCAAATGTTTTCACAAGTAAAAATTCCACTAGTTTTGGTTCAAGTATGCCAAAATGTCTCATTTCAAAAGTGTTGAGCAAAAGAAAGCTTCCAGTTCAGTCCAGGGCTGATGCACAACATTTAATTTTTGGTATGTTAAACTCCAATGCTTTACAGGAATTGAAATGCAAGCTACCTTATCAAACACTCTCTCCATAATTATGCTTATCTCGGAGCCTATAACACAACATTGTTCAGAGGGGAATTCTTCATTATGTCCTGGACTGCATAGTTCTCTGGGGAGTTCAGCTCACAGGGAAGAGTGCACTCCCAAACATCACCCTGGGAATTCCTAGGAAATACCATTTGATGTTAAGCATTTCCAATTAACTAAGCAATTTGAAATCTTTGGGTCTGGATTGAAACAAAACAGTCCTTTTTATTTTCTCAGTGTAAAAGGTTAGATTTTAGCACAACTGCTATTACATTTTCCATCTTGATTTTTAAGAAATAGAGTAATGATCTTTGCTAATAGAACATTTGGACATTCAGTTACATTATGGGGAGTGGAACCATAATAAACATTTAAAGAGGAACAAATTTCAGAATTGCCCTTTATTTTTCCCCATTTGACATCTTAGAGAATGCAATGAAAAAGCAATGCAAGTCAGGCATTTCATTTCATACACAAGAGCCTGTACAAAAAAAATGCTAGAAAAATTTGGTCTGATTTAAAGACCTCATTCACTTCTATTAACCGTATTTTTAGAGTCCAATTCTACTTCTTTTTTTCAGTCAATTTTAATGAATTTCGTTATTTTGCCTCTGAACATACCAGTCATTGTGAACAGAAACAGGGTGAAGGCTGTACATCCAAGGGGACCTACTCCCTTACAACACAGGTAATTTTGTCACGAGACAACTGCTTAGATTAGGACTTTACCAGCTTTGCCTGAGCAGGTGATTCTCTGTCACGTTTTCAGGAAGCACAGACTGACAACTGCATAGGATGATACAGAATTTGACACTGACAATGATGAATAATATCTTCAGCAAGATAGCTAGAAAACAAAATAGAGGATCCTTGGAAATTGGTCAGTCCCCAAACTCCAAGCTGCATTTGAAAGCCTTGACTGCTCTATGTTAGTCTTGACTAGGTAAAAAGTCATTGGATTATTTGTTCCATTTTAGTTTCTACTATATTCTCCATTACCACCTCTTAATCTTCAGTGCACGTATCTGTATTAGCTCACCTCTGTTTTGATACAGAGAACTTGGTGTCTTGTTAGTTCATTTTCATGGCACATCACTGTCGTGGTTTCACCAGGGTCAGTGCATCCCAGCCACTGGGGGAAACTGAAAATACAGGTTTCTGACACTCCTTACGGAACGCTATTGAGTTTGAAGCAGATAAAGTTTTTCCACTCGATTCTCACAGGCAGAAGCACTTTAGATGATACATTCCTTGATAAATGCATTTAAATTAACATGAAACATCTAACTCTATCTCAAGGAGCATGCAGAGTCTCTAACAAATAATCACTTCCTTCTGAAACAGGTGATTCACCTTCCAAATTTAGCCTCCTGTAAGAACAAAAACTGAGGACAATGTACAAATTTTCAGACTAAGTCGGAAGGAAATTTGATATTAATTTGAAACATGTTATGTTACTTAGTAACACGTTAACTGAAAACTTAGGTTTCTAGATCAGACCTGTCTTTTCACAACACTGACCCTCTGCTAAATTTATCTTTAACAGATGATATTTGGAAGGAACATTTTAGTTCATTCTCAACCTAGAATTCAATATGTATGCAGATGTACCGTAATACCAATATCCTTTAATTATTTCGGCACCGCTATTTGCGATCTTGAAGCTCTTAAAATTATGCATGGATTTTATAGTCATGGGTTTTTTTAGCTGGAGATGTTGCAGTAAAATTTAATCATCAAGTATTAATCAGCAGAGTTACATATACAGTGGCAGGTCTCTGCCACTAATTCTTACTCCCAGTCATCTCCTACCTCAAGTACTACAAATGCACTACTTCAAAGAACATGTTCTCTTAAAAAATGTTACATATTATGGAACTGCTCAAAATACTTTGACATTTGAATTATTGCTAAACCATATCTATTTTAAACAAATTTACATGCATTGCCAGGTAGTTAAGACAGATAAAATAGTTAACTTTTATAAGGAACAAAACTTACTTTTTTTCTGCTTCACTTTTAATTTTCTTACATTTGATAGAAGAAAGTAACAGAAGTTTTGCCTAAATCCCTCACATTTCTGAAAATAGAGTTTTGGGTGACATTTCAAATTACAAAAGAAGGTACAGAACTTATGAACATTCTTGCAGTTATTCTAGCTTTTCTGACAGAAAAAAAAAAAAAGACAGATCTTTTGCACCAATTCAGTGTTTTTATCTCTATTTAGTTTACAGTGGGTGTAGAATAATGGTGAATCAAACTGCTAAAAAGGCAGTTTGTATATAAAGGCAGACAAGTATAGAGCATAGCAATAAAATGATGACAACACAGGAAATATGTAACAATTTTTGCCTGGATTTAAATTTAGGTTTCTGGTACTCCCTTGACCATGTCTGCAGACGTTTCGTTAGTAGTAAAATGTAATCTGATTGGTTTACATTCTAAAAATTATTGATTCATTCCAATACTTCTGATCTTCTGCTGACCAGGCCGTATTCCTCAATTACTCCCTTTAAACATGCTACCATGTAAAATTACTAGTACAAATGTATTTGTACTGTAATTTCCTCAAGGTGTTGTGTTGCCATTATGCTAAATTAAAAGATTTATGAAAATAACTATGTTAGATACACAGGACAAGACAGGGTTATATACTGATTGTCTTCACAGAATCACAGAATCGTCAGAGTTGGAAGGGACCTCTAGAGGTCATCTTGTCCAACTCCCCTGCTAAAGCAGGAATGCCCAGGAACGCACATTACTCAGACTGCATCAAGACAGGTCTTGAAAATCTCCAGAGAATGGGACTCCATGACCTCCATGGGCAGCCTGTTCCAATTCTCTATTAACCTTCTTGTCAGACAGTCTCTGGCTGTAAGGCAGCAGTAGATGTGCTTTATTGTGTGAGTAGCTCCTCAATTATTTCAAAAAGATAAACACCACCAGTGCTGCTAGCACCAGGCTCTAAATATACCTTCCTGAGCCTCAGAGAAGCTTCCTTTGGTTTAAGTCATCCTGCTTCTTACTTTAGGTTCTGTTCAATGTAAAACCAGCAAGCCAGAGACTGTTGGTAGATAGGAGGACTTACAATATTATTATATCAGGGAAAAAAACATGCTGTAAAGAAACAACTGGAAGCAGACAGTGGTGCTGGAAAAGAGGTAGCTAGGATAGTCAGAGGGTGGAGCTATTTGAAGATATTTATGGCTGGGAAAGAGCACAAATATGACAGAAAGCAGCATCTGAAGAAGCCCATGCAAACTCTAGGTTCCAACTTACCTCCTTATCATTCTTCAGTCACTACAATCTCCCCCTTTTCCCTAGAGCAGGGAGAGACGGATTCAATGGCTCCCCCTTCTCCAATCACCTGCATCCCTGTCTGCAGCCCTGCCTCAACCACACTCTCTTGGCTCCAGCACCTGTTGCCTGACACACTGGCCCCTCTCCCTGCTCTGGTCCTTTCCATTATTCTGTTCTTAGTCTTCAGTGTATATTTCAAAATGTATTGAACACTGAATTTGTTAGGAAAAATTTACAGAGGCTTACTATCTGTACCTCCATCCTATTAACGCTTTTGGGAAACTGAGTGCATATCTGCTTGTAACAATGCCTCGAGAATTTCAAAACCTGTGTCAAGTGCTTCTCATGTACCTGAATATCTGTTGCTGTCACATATAGCATCTTTCATGACATAGCCACAAAGTACTTCTTAAAAGGAAGAAGAGCTGTTTACTTACTGTTAAATGAAGCCAAGTTTCCAGTAGTTTCCTTTACGTTCTTTTCTGGTTTTGGCAGCAAGGTAAAAAATTTACTGTATATAACGGAAAAGCAATGGCATGCAAAAAATTTGTTTCATTAAAAACACTAGAATGTGAAGCCCAGTATGGAAACAGGAACTAAGATAAAGTTAAGGTGTCTTCATAGATAATCTGGCAGCCTCAGGAGATTGCTGTTGATGAAAATTACAGTGAAAGCTTCATAGAATTATCACACTCTTTACGTAGCCATAAATAAAACCTTATAAAGCAGAGATGTTATCTTCCTTCATATGCTTACAGCTATTATATATCCAAATGTTACTATTAATACTTAGAAAGTAAAGATTAAGAAATACCATAGAGTACAAGAATTCCTCCTTTGGCTTAGGATTATGCAGCCAAGCTTTGTGGACAACGTGGAGTTTTGGACCTGCTGCCCATGGAAAACTAACACAAGTGCAAATGTTCAGAACATGCCAGTAAGTCAGGGCAAGCAGTGATCTTGTCAGCCAGCCTGTTTGGTATTCCTGGGTTTCTGCCGTAAACTAGATCACCATTCAAACTAGTAGGCTACCAGAAAAAGCAGGAAGTCTGGCATATTTGCTAAAACATGATTTAAGTATTTAAGCCCTGTTCTAAAAGAAGAGATAGTGAATATAAAAAAAATAACAAAAATTACTTAGCTGGTAACCAAACATATTCACCGAATGATAGACTTACTATAGTCCATCTGTTGCAAAGCACGTTCACAGATGAAATGAAAGGCTAGACACGTTGAAAGTATTCAATCTAAAGCAGTAAGTGGGAAAATCTATAATCTTTGTTATGGGCAAATGCTACCTGTTCTGATTTTTAAACTGGTGAAATAGTCACTAACATTTAACAAAAATGAAATAAGGAAGCAGACTGTGGTGTATTGTTCCAAGATTTGTGTTGTCTATTATAAAGTGGGAGCTGTACAAAAATTGCTAGGTAATCTCCTTTAAGTCCCTCTTTATTAGGAGGTGTACTGGTCACTATTTACCAGGATTGATTAAGGAAGCATTAAATGATGAATTCTACAAAATTCCATTCATTTTATTTCTCAAGTATGGTTCTAGGCAACATGTCTTTTTTTTTCTCACTTGCTTATCTCTGCACCGTTTCTAAATTCTTTACACCAAGTAAGAACAAATAGCCTTGTTTGCAGATGTTACTAGTCACCTTAGCATGTATTACCATTTAGGCAGCTCCACTGAAGTATTCTAAAGTTCTTTAATGTACTGAATTATTATCTAAAGAGCACTGGAAGAACTTAACAGCAGCAGGTATTACACAGATGTAGCCCAACAGAGCTCCCTCAACATGCTTTGTGTCAGCTGAGCTTCTCCTGTTTTAAATGTTTTAAATGTGTTTAAAAGACACTCAAAAATCTGAAAACACATATCAAGTGGTTTAAAATGTGGCTCCACTTTTGATCCCACTGAAGTAGAAGAAGCTTATCTGATCCGTCTGGATCTGCATAACAAGTTTGCTCATGAGGCTTCCCGGCTCTACAAACATCATCAGTGTTATCATTAGGAGCACAGCCTTTCTCACAGTACTTAGGAACTTGCTTTGCTAAAGTCAGGAAGGGAGGTGCTATGAAAATGGAAAATAACACAAAATAAGGGAAGTGACTCATAACATATCTAATTCTTAAAAGATCCTAAATGAAATAATAATAATAACCACCTTCACTTTCCAATAACTGAACCAGAACCTTTCATTTAGGCACAGACTGAATTTATTTCACATAAATTGGCTTCTGAATCACTGAGAATCACTGCATCTGCTCTAATGTGTCCTGCTTGATGACTTTGTTACGTATGGAAACATATACATACCTCCCTGTAGAATTTCCAGAGCTATTGGAATATTAGCTAAAAAAGAAATCAATTCAGTCTTTCTTCCTTTCTTCCCTCATATACTCCAATGGACAACTCATTTGGACTTAAGCAGTGTAAGTTCATAGCTACTACTTGGT
Organism: Scolopax mira; assembly: GCA_004320125.1. NCBI lineage: Eukaryota > Metazoa > Chordata > Aves > Charadriiformes > Scolopacidae > Scolopax > Scolopax mira. The sequence continues at coordinate 7,784 of BJBW01014527.1, read as the reverse complement.
TGTCTTGTTTTTGTGCACAACTGTGTTGGAAAGATCAAGTAATAGGGTGTTCAGTTTCTTTTCATAGAAGCAAGGTAGGGTAGCAAGGTTAAAGACATGAAGAGAGCAGGTAACTAGAGACCACAAAGATGTAGTTAAATACAGAAGCATCAATTACATTATACCATAGCAGTTTGTTTTGTTAAGTGATCACTTGCAGCATTTTGTTGCAGTGATAGAAATTTTCCGGTGGTGTTTATTGTAACTGAAATTGTGCCCTCTCACCTGAATAATTCACATGCAAATCTTGAGTTAAATCTGGATAAACCTGTCATGAGAATTTTCCAATGCATTGAAGCCACGTAAGACTAAAATTCTCCTCTGGCGCTCCTGCAACAACTTGTATCTGGTGCCCTCACAGGGAGGCAGAACCAGGAAGCCAGTTTTGGAACAAGTTTCCAAGAGATCTTTTCTCCTTGAGAACAGACTTTTCTCCCTCTCTACTGTGTTATTTGTTCTTTCAAACACCACAGTGCCCTAATTTTCACAAATTATTGAGTTCAATGCACTTGAAAAATTCTTTGACCTTTTTCTGAGTAATTGCAATTTACTACTTTCAGGGAGCTTAAAAAAGCAGATCATTTAAACACATGCCTAACTTTAAGCACAAGCCATTCCCTGAGTCTAAAGGAATGGCTGAAAGATATAAATACCTATGTGAGTCCCTTGAGGATTCAGGACTTGTGGCTTCCTGCCTGGAAGTGCAGAGACATTGCCTTCTCACCTGGCAGGGATGCATAGGGATATATTCACGAGCGTTTGCAACCAACCCATTGACTTCAGTGAAATGGCTAATGCTCTAAATTAGGTATCAGCTTGACTTTATCTGTTGCAATGAGGTCAGAGAAATTAAGAAAGATCTCTAGAGTATTTAATTTGACACGTCCAACTCTAGCTATGTAACTCTTACCATTAGCTGAGCTATTCTGAGTCAGAGGCCTTTTCCACGCGATCTCCAGAGGGAAGAGAGAGAGAGGAGTTTGAGGTGCAATCAAAAACGTATGCATGCTGAATGCATACGTGCTAAGACGCAGCCAGGAGGAAACAGGAGACTCAAGGATGCATGTTCAAACTCACACGGCTTCCACTAGGAAGCAGTCCTGACTCAAATCCAGAAATCACATGCACTGAAGGTGCAGTCAATGGAGACCCAAGGCCCAGGTTGGGCATTGCAGGTCCCTGACCATTGCTGGTCACTTTGTAGTCCTGCCTGGTACCAAACAAGCTTCACCCACCTACACACACAGCCTGGCACAGGAATGAAAAGGTTTTGTGTGATGTTACACAGCAGTCAGGGAAGGGACAGGTGACAACAAGCGCCATGTCTGTGCAATACCTACCTACCATAACTGCACCTGGGATGGTGGCTAGGGGTCCCAGGCACCAGGCACACATGCTCTGCAGGTCTTTGTCTCTTGGCACAGAAAGCTGAAGTGTAGCAGTCCGTTTACCCATAGCAAACTCAGCTGTATCTCTCAGAACAGTGCAGATCCTACAGTAATTTGAAAAACAGCAAAATGCAGGAAACACAAAAGTGCCTACAATTCTCACAATTCTCTGACAAGTTCCATCAATCATTCCATTGCCTAAGCCTTAAGGATTTGCTGCTGGTTAAGAAGGAAAAAATTCTAGAGTGAGGAGATGACAAAAAAGGAAAAAGATCCTAAGCGGGGGAGAAAACTTGCATTTAAAAGCTAAAATCAACTTCCCACGTTGCCTTTTGGGTGAGAGACATTCCTCTCCTGATCCCCAAGTTCTTGTGGGTTAGAACCAGGTCATGAAAAATATATTCTCTCTCTCCTCTCTTCCAACTCCCATCCGTCAGTCATCACGAAAGAGCTCTGCAGACTTACAGAGCTTCTCTTTAGCTTTTTGGACAGATCCTCCAGAGAATCCAGACCCAAGGGGACCAGAAGGTGCTTGCATCAGCCATCACACTCCAGAGTTCATAGTTTATATTCCACCTCTGCAGCTTCAGAGGGAAGAGGAGGATGGGATGCACAGAGAGCCCAGACTGCAACAGACTTCTCAGGATCATCTCATCCTTCCTCTGCATATCAATGATTTTTTTGTCATCAAGAACTTTTTAATAACAATTCTGTGGCTAAATTAGTGCTGTGGGATGTATATAGGTAGTATAAATACTTTTTTTTTGTTGTTCAAATACAGCAAGGAATCTTTAAATACCAATACTATTTCCAGTGTAGAAAAGTAAAGAGATTGAAAAAGTACTCACAAGTAACCGAAACCTGTAATAAAATAATAATTGTTCCAAGTTTTTATACTTATACATATACATAACCATATTAATGAAGGATTGATTCCATATGCTTTGTCTTCAAAGTGGCATTCTTTGTTTAAAGCAGAACAAGAAATAGAAGAAAACTGGCTGCTCACATTATGGTATCACACGAACTTGAGACCCAAAATTGCTTCTCTATCTCAAAAAAAAAAAAAAAAAGAAAAAAAAAAAAAGAAAATGAAAGAATTATATAAGGTACAGGATAACATTTTATGAGTAATAATAATAATGGTCATCTATTATACTTTGCTTTTCATCAATAGGTATCAGGGTCAGACTTACTTTTCCTGTTTTCCAGGAGAGAAAATAAGGCACAGAAGGCAGAGTGATTGCTCAGGGTGATCCATCAGGCCGACATAGCTTTGGAAATTAAATCCAAGTTTCCTGAATCCCAGCCCAGTGTTCTGTCCTTAACAGTAAATGATTGGGTATCTTAACCACCAGAGGACAACTTTACCCAGTCATTCACACGGTTCTCAAACCAGAGGTCCTCTGGAAAACACAAGTTATTTGCAGTTCAGCATTCTCTGCAGTGTCTGACACCCCTCATTTTTAAATAAAACTTAGTGTATGAATTAGAGAGAGAAATGGCTGACCTCGATAACAATATTACATTGTAACAAAATTCGACACTCACAGTAGATACTTTCCTACATCTTAGTCTATTTTTTAAGCTTTCAGTCTGGAGGCTTAGGTATCTAGCTGTTAATTTAGAGGCAACATTTTAATGCAATAATAATACTTCAAGTGCAGCAGCAGATTTGACAAACAAAGTATCTGTGCAAAATGGACCAACTAAATTGTACATGGGAAAGGCAAATCTGAAGCTCTCTGAGAAGAGATTATAGCAGCAGTGTGATCCCAAAGATAGCACTGTGGAATCTTTTGGAAAAGTATCTTTCCTTTCTTCATGAAAACGTAACTTGTAGGCAGATGTCTTTGCATTTTTAAAGTCTGGAGAATCAATTATGTTATAGAGTAATTACGAGATAACACAATTATAATTATTGCCTGGACCGTTAAACTTTGGTAAAGGTGATTGAAATAATCTCAGGGGAACCAAGAGCTTGTTTAGAGCACAGATATTAAGAAGCAGTAATTAAGTAACACAGTGGGAGTGTGAGTCCCGGGAGAAAACATGTTACAATGACGATTTTATTACACATCTCAATTACTCTTTAGTATGCTCTTTGGTTTTCTGCGGTAGAAATCTACCACTGTTTCTGACCTCGAGAAGCTTGAAACACTACACAGATGTCACGAGTCCCTTCTCTGGTCCTGAGACCAGCTGTCACAGTCTGGTCACGTCCACCCAGGGATGGTAAACTCATTGCCTGGAAATAGCCATAACCAACTTTCCCAGGTTTAATAGAGTCTTCTATATTAATTCCCACACTGCCCCAGAGATTACATGGGACACTGCACTTAAACACAAATGTGCATGGGACAGTTTGAACAGTTTAATCATACAGGCAGCCTATTTCTGCACCTCTGACTGTGCCCTGGCCCTGTTTATTTATTAGTCAACATAAAGACAATAATGACCTCCTAGCAAAACCAAGATACTTCTGTCAGATGTGACGAACAAAAGTGGACAAAGGATGGACAAAGAACACTGATACATGGAGAGGGAAGGTAGGACCAAAGTAGGGCCAAAGCTCACTTACTGACTGGAAAATCAGTGAGCTATCAGTGTTGTAGATAAAAGTTGCTGCAATAATTGAGTTAGGAAAGGATAAGGCGTGGAGGACATCTGCATTTTAGAGCTACTAGGCAGGAAGAATCTTTGAAGTTCACAGACACCATGGGGCAAGGCCTTATCTGAAGACAATGTTGAGGTCCAGGGAAGGTTTTGCTGTTCTCAGTGAGCAGAAAGGAAGTGGTGAGGAGGGTTAAGGAGGCAGTGTACTATTAGGGCACTGCTAAGCTGGATCCCCACAAGGTAGAAGCAAGCTTTGTGGTTAGCTTTCATACATGACCTGAAATTCATCTGTACAGACTTAGATACCTGAGTAGGTAGAGAACCTCACAGAGGTGGGGAATCCAGCAGCAACTTATCTTCCAGATCATTCAGGATGTTCATGCTTCAGACAGAAAGGAGCCATAAAGGCCAAAAGAAAATAAAAAGTCCCCCAAGAAACTTCCCAGATGGAGAACACCAACACACATTAAGCTGATCATCACCGTCTCCTACTGATATGCTGGTGAGGAAGAGCTTCAAAGCATCCAAGCTCAGGAGGGCATAGTGGGTGCTAAAATAATGCAAGCTGCTCTCTTGACCAAGCATTTGGGGTTAGAGGCTATAGGTGCTGCAGTCATGCAAGTCCTGGATCACAGAAGCGAATAGGAGCTCCAAAGAATCTCTGAGAAATTGGTTCAGAGTCCTTCCACTGAATCATCATCTAAAGGGCTGTGGAGGAAGGGAATAAAATACAGTAGAATAGGGCAACTAGAAAAGAGTCTGGGAAACTTAACTATTTTGTCTTGTTTGTGGGAACAAACCAAAGAATATATACAGACCTCAACATAAACACAGTCACACTTTCACACATATATGACAGCATATGTACATGCATACACACTCCGACATCACTTGTATGTCAGAATTCAACTAGAAACCTGCATTTTCAGAGGCGTCCAGCTCTTGCTGGCTACATCTAAACTAGTAAATTCAACAGTGCCAGCATCTTGGTACATAATTGTAGCCTTTTGACTGCATAATCATTGGAAGGTTATTAACATGGTTTTGAACCAGGGGCAACTTACACACACACAGGCAGGTCCTAGGGACAATTTGAGGTTTCTGATCAGTCAGGGACCATTCCTACTAGGCCATCTGGATACAGGGACTCTTTTTTAAATAATAAGGCAATTTAAAAGTATGGGTATCAGCAAAATATTCCAGTTGGTTTCAAGATCAGAGAATGGGTCCTGGAACTGTTCAGTGTACTAGCCAGAGGTATCCAGACTCAGTCTCCTGGGATGAATAACCATTTTGCTAATATAAATTTTGCTCTTTCTCAACAGAAGTCAAAAGTAGACAAACTGCATATTGCTGGCCAGAAACATCACCTAGAAGTGAGGTGTGGGTAGAGAAGAGTAGTGATATGATACATTCAGTTGGTTAACAGCTGACATTTTTCAGTACTATGAATATTACAATATATATATGTAAACATTTGTGGGGGAAAATGTTATATTTATATATTAAATATAACATCAATATATATTATATATATTAAATATAACTGTATATATATACAGTTATATATAAATATATATAATTATATATAAATATATAATATATTTTTTATATATATATATATATATATGTAGAAAATGTTTGTTGCCTGGCAAAGTGTGGTACAATTTAGTGTGTGTTTTACTCCCTTTCCCCATACTGCCAAATAATCACAGAGACAGGCAGTGTGCAGGGGATTTCATTTGTCAAGAAGAGTTTCTAGGGAAATAGATCTTAAGGACAGAGAAACTCCTGGAAGTTCTTCATGCTATGGGGTGTCAAAAGAAGAGCTTTCTTAAAATCCACTTAAGAGCTGGATCCTGAAAGGATCTGAGCTGGTAGCCAGCAGATGACTCAATGCTTGCTGTTGTCTTCTCTCTCAACATGGAGAAACAGCCCTCACGCTCTGCTAAACTAGAAGTAATTAATGTGGCTCTGTAATATTTACTTCTAATATGTACACCCTTTATTTTATTTTGACCAGTTTTTTGGTGGCTATAGCCACCAGTAGCAATAGCAGTAGCTACGGCCTGGTGCTGCCACATCTAAGTAAACGTATCTACAAGTATGTGTCAATGGGGCTAATGTTTCTGAGGTTGGAAGGTGCTGCAGTTATGTGCAGCTATGTGCACACATAGCAGGTCCAGTTCTCCTCCTGCTTGTCACATCTTTAAGCTTAAAGGGATCTGCTCTCTGATAGCTATTTTCCACACTGTTCGGTACCAATCACTTTGCTACAGACAAAAACCAAACAGACTGTGCTTTCGTGGACAACTCTGCGCTGCTCTGAAGTGTTTCACAGTCCCTATATACTGTTTGAAAGAAAAAAAATCTTGTTTGCTTTTTGTCTCTGGAAAGACATAAATCAACCCGATGGACAGACATTCAATGCCATTGATTGTTCCGTTGTTTTTCTATGCTTATAAACATCGGAAGCTACAAAATTGGAGATTTATATGACCTTCTGTTCTGAAACTGTGAAAATTAGGAATAATCTGATTCTTACAATAGATAATGTATCACTCATTGCCCTTTAGGAAAAAAGAGTGACTTTGATTCAAAAGCCTCAAGTTTATTTTATGCTTTGCTCTAAGAAAAACACTATTATTTATAGAGCATTATGAAATAATGTTAATACAGAAGCTTTCAGGTGGCCTAGGAGGGATTTTTATGGCTCCAAGGCTTATTTATAAAAAACAATATTTATTGTCCCTGTAAAAAGCTCTTATATCATTACCATGCCCAATATTTCTCAAGGATTAACACAACCATAAATATTTTCTGCCCTTTGATGTACATTTGGGATGAAGTTCCGCCAAGTGCAGATACTACATTACTCTCTCAGCCTCCTTATGCTCCATGTCCTCCATCCCTTCCCATTCCTAGATCCCACATTGCTCAATCACATGACCTTGTGTGTGGGACAGTTTTCTCACTGCAGACTGCTTTGTTGACACAGAAATGTAGGAGTATATTAGGGGAGGAAGGAGACAAGTCAGAAGATGGGCTGCAGTGTTTTCACCTGGCTACAAGTACCCACACATGAAATGAAACAGCAGTCCTGAAAAAGTCCTATATTCTGATTTCAAGTTTGGTTGAAACCATCTTTGATCTCAGGAAGTTATGTACCAAAAGATGCTCCTGGCTTTACACAGGGAAGGCTAGTTAAGCCTCTTTGTATTTTAAAAAATATAATAAAGTCATACTTACTGCTACTTCATAGTTTACCGTAGTTAAATGCTCATCTGTGGTTTTAGGGACATAATTCCCTGCTTCAATGATATTTCTTTGTCCGGTGTGGGAGAACAGTCCATCCTTCTCTCCTGCATTATACTTTATGTGAGCAGCCTGCAGAATGATGGGAATGTATAACGGTAAAATACCTAGATCCAAAGTTTTTACCTAAAAGCCCATTGGCAGAAGAGAATATAGGTAAATAACTGCTAACCAGCTACCAGATTTTTTTCTTACTGTCTGCATTCAAAGCATAACCTAGAATAAGGAAATTTATATCTACTAATTGTATGGCCATTCACAGGTCAAGGGAAGCTCTGCTAGTAGCCATAATGTAATAGGCAATTTTTTTCATACGCCAAATGACTGTCTTGCTTGGAGCAGGAACAAAATCTGAATAACAGTGTCACAGCAGACCAATAAATTTGGTTGGACAGGCTGGAGAAGTGGGCTCAAGTAAATCACATG